>JBAMJV010009149.1:0-54058 GCA_037951105.1 Echinarachnius parma | reverse complement strand
TTCTTCAAGGGTATTACATTCTTCAACTACACCATCATTGTGAATGTCAGACCCCAAAATATAAACTTTACTCAAATTACTTCGCTTCTTGTTTAAAATGTTATAAGTGTGCGACAAAATGCATTATTTGGCCAAAACACATACAGGACAAACAGTCAAAGAAAGCATGGTAGGCCTACATGTAAAGCTATACAGGGTAGCCCCCCAAAAACGGAACGAGGCACTTCACAAAATAAAATAATAAAATGATAATGTCCATCGGATAGGGTGTGTTTTGCAATGAAAAACGATACCAAGAACAGCCAATTTGGTCGTGTATTTTTTTGTTTTAGGACGCTGTGAGTGACACAATGCCACTAAATCTGACCTATAGCCACCAAATTTAGGGTTATGATTAGGGTTAAGGTTAGGGTTGAAGTTAGCGACCACAAATTATATAGCCTACTAAAGTGCAATATTGCCTGAAAAAGCCACAGGCTTAAATCAATAAGTAATCACAATAATAATGAAAAATTTGTTTTGATAAGTATTAATCAAATATGCCAGGCAGTGCCAGTGACCAGTGTGATCATGTTAATCATGCCTTCATGGGTTTTCTCTGTCTACAAATATTTTGAAATTAAGGACATCACTTTGGTTCAGGTCCGAAGCCCTGGTACAAAATGAAGAACTAGTTCAATTTCGGTTCATAGAATAAAGTGTGCTTCGGGAAATGTTTTGGACCAAAACCTTTCCCGAGGCACTTGGTGGAGTAGTTATTGGTGGAGTTGTAATATACTCAATCGTCCATAGTATCCGAATTCGGATACTTCACGCGACCGATCGGGATAACATTAACAGCAGACGTTAATTACGTACTCTTTTTTCACTAAGTAAACATCGCTCTTTGTCTATGAAAATGTCACATATCATTTACAAGAATCTTACCATGATATTGTTATATATAACTTACACGTCGGAAATATATCACTCACCGTAACTGTATCTCAGTCAGCCACTCTCTTTAAAACCTGAACGTGTGTAACGCGTATTTGCGACGTGAATGCATATATATTGCAGCTACCACTGCACCCGAGAAGTCCGGTTCGAGCAAAGTCGAGGATGCTACAGCCGGTCGGCCCGCGCAGCGCCGCCGGGGCCGGGGGCCGACGCGACGCATACGGTATACTCGTATGACATTCAATTTCCCACTCTTTTTGCCAGTAGCTGGCCATAGAGGGCATGCGTTCAATATTATTATACTCCTCGCATGCTCTCATCGATCCTTGGCACTTTGTGAAAGTTTAGTTACCTTTAAACAGTATGATCAAGCGAAAAAGAAAGAGTCGCATCCGATTGAACAGTTGAACTGCGCATTTGAAAATATTTTTGTAAAGTGGCCGGAATAATTATTTGAAAAAAAAACACACAGATGGATCTAAACTTGGTGATGGTTTGACAGGTGCAGTTTGTTATATTACAAAGTAAAAGACTGGGTTATATAATTGAAGATTTTGTTTCCAAAACGTGTTAAATCCACTTGTGAAAAGTGGATATAACACGTTTTGGAACTAAGCTCTTATAGAAAATGCCCAGTAAATTATGACTGCAGAACTGACAGCGATTATTTTGCAATAATATATAATAGAATATTCATCAGTATGGTTGGTAGGAAAGACCCATGGGTTACAGAAATGCACGATTTCTTTTTTCCAGCCAGGCAGCTTGGGGAGACTCACCAGGGGTGTTTTTATGATTTTGTTTGGTTTTGTAAATGCACTATTCATTTTGTATCGTTACATTGTGCTTGTTTGAAATGCCAAATAAATAATAATACAAATACTAATCTTTAGTTATACTACCAAATTCGATATCAGCCCTGCAGGCTATTAAAAGTATAAATAATCTATACTGTAGACATCTTGGTGAAACAAACAAACCTAAGTGTTACTGGTATTTTGAATGGATACATAATTGCAAGGCTCTTTTACTCCGTGTAGTATAACATTGGCTACGCCTCTTCATCTCGGGGAAACCTGGGCTTACATTTTGGTATAGAGAGAACAGTTTTTGTCAAACTGAGGATGTGTTCTGAAGTTAACATTTATTTAATCTATACGTCATATCACGTCACTAAACAAATATTTTTACCAAATCACTATTCCTTAAAGGGGTAGTTTAGTTTTGGTAGAGAGGGCGCTGCACATCACAATTTTGTTGTGAGGTAATGAAAAACTGGGTGTCGAATTTGAGAGAACATGCAATTTTAATGGCAGAATAAACTTTATTTGGTCAAAATCGACCCAGAAACGGCTGAAATATCAATAAATATATCTGATCTTATAATTATTTGGGGCCCAAATAATTAGATGATTTTTTGAAAAAAATAAAAAAAATGCTTGCACTTTTCAAAAATGTTCAAAAGCGTTTTTTAAATAGTTGTTGATGATCTCTCTATTTAATCATTATATTAATAACACATCGCATGCATACTTTTGTATGAAAAATGGTTGAAACAAATGCCTTATAAAAAAGCGCCCTCTTGTGTTTTAATGGCTCTTTTTGAATGATAACAGGCTTTTTACTTATTCGTTTACAATTATACTTTTTATCAAAAGCGTTAATCAACGTGATTGAAATAAAAGATTTAAATGATAATTATCTTCATACTAAAGGGACATTTGAACAAAATCAAACCCTATTTTATTATTCTTTTACCATAAGCTAAACAAGACGGTAGAAGAGAAACGAGGAAGCTCCAAGTAATTTTCGTGGATTTGGACACTTTACAGGTATGACTTTAACCCTATCAAGCCGAAGGGGATGGGGGCTCATTGAGCCCCCACCCCCCCCCCCCCCCCCCCCCACATAACATACTTTTGATATCACCACTTCCATAGTTTCCATTAAATCTTATTGCAAACATTTTGGCATAGGCTTTGACTATATTGGCAATTTCGTGTTCCCATGGTAACCATAAACCAAAGAGTATGTTTTTCAGTTTGTTTACATTTCTTGTTTTTCTTTTTTAAACAAGTGCAGTTTGAGTGTTTTTCTAGTCAAATCTTACGGTAACAGGTTGTTATGAACTAAAATTAATATCCTAAAGATCCTTTTGTTTTCTTTGTTTTTTCTTTGGCGTAAAACAATGAATATAATGAGAATAAAATCAAAACAGTTTTGATGTATTGTTATGATATTTGTGTGATTAAAATCTGCAAATACCTTTTCTCGTGATGTCTACAAATATTTTGGTATGAAAAAATCAATTTGGTTCAAGTTTATAGGGTAAAAATTGCAGAAATTGTATACATACATATCATAATTATGTACTGTAATGTTTCTGATAAGTCATGTGAAGGTCACCTCTACAATGACTTTGCGAACCTAATGGGCCGTATAAAACCCATCAAATTCCACAGAAATGTCACTCATCTATGTTCCAGAACTACTAATTATGTTTAAAAGTTCAATTTGCCTACTTGATAACAGTCCATTTGGCGAAAACAGCTCAAAAACTGATAAATTCTGACATTTTCTATGTTTTTCATCATATTATCGTAAAAAGCGCCCTCATAATTATGGTGACCTTAAAAAATATTCATGATTGCAACTTGTAAGGCTTGACCTGCTTGACACGTGTGCCAAATATGAAAGTGGTTGATTGAATAATAAAGAAATCAGAAAGGGGGGGGGCGCCTATAATATGAGCCCCCCACCCCCACCCCCTTTTTTTTTTTTGGGGGGGGGGGGCTGGGAATGCCAAAATACCTTGGGCTTGATAGGGTTAAAGGGATACTTGAGTATTGGTCAAACTTAACTTTAGTGATCAAAACCTGCACCATTACGGTACAAAATAATATTTATAAACTTCACCATACTACTAGGTAAAACCCCCTTTTTTTTTTCAAAGATATTTATTGTATTCATTGCTCAAAACAAAATAACAATAACAAACAATACGAGGAATCAGTACATAATATAATCAGTATTTGTATTTTCATATCTTAACATAATCATGTAAAATATAATTTTAAATTTACATCTAAATGATACAAACAAATTTGTATTGTTGTACATCAAATAAAGCAGAGCATGAACATAAAAAAGGGGGGAAAAGATGGGAAAACTCTTTTCCCCTCAAAGAACACCCTATACAAGTGCTTACATACACACACACGCGTGCACCCACCCACACACCCATCCACAGGAAACATGCCTACATCTGGAGAGAATCTCGACCATTATGTCCGCCTTATTCGTTTTATTGCTTCTGTTTGCCTTCCTTATTCTAAATTGTCCCACTTTCTAAAATGATACGTTAGTGTTCCACGGTCCCCAGCTAATTTCTTCTCCTCCATTCTATTTTCTAAAAATCTTTTCTTAATCTCCAAAGCAGTTGGTGGTTTATTTCTATTTTTACTATCTATAAATATCATGTATTTTACCAAAATTATTATATGATTTAATAACTGTTCCTTCCCTATATTTAACTCAACTATTCCTACATGAATATCTTTCCAATTTATATTTCTAATCTCTACTAAATTAAATAAATTTCCACACGCTTCCCAAATTGGTTTTACTTTCTCACAAAGAAAAAACAAATGCTCGTAAGTTTCTTCATATTTACCACAAAAAGAACATAAATTACTATCAACCATTTTAAATGTATATAAATATAATTTAGTATATATAATATTATAAAGCATTTTAAATTGAAATTCTCGAAGCTTACTATTCAAAGTGCATTTTCTAAGTCTTAAGAATATTAATTGTATGTCTTTTCAAAAAGAGCCGTTACAACTCAAGAGGGCGCTCTTTAAAAAAATAATTGGTTTTAGCCATTTTTCATACAAAATTGTGCATTTAATGTCTTGTTAAAATAATGATTCAATAGAGATATCATCAAAAACTTTTTGAAAACCTGTTTTTAAGTAGTCTTTAAACATTTAAAAACATTTTTCTAAGAAGTCAAAATGTCCCCTGGCGAAGATTTTTTGAATAAAAATAATGTTCATGGATATTTCAGCCGTTTCTGAGCCGATTTTGATCAAATAAAGTTTATTCTGTCATTAAAATAATATGTTTTTTTTTCAAATTCGACAATCAGTTTTTCATTATCTCACAAATGTTTTGTGAAGTGCCCTCTATACCAATACTCAACTATCCCTTATAAGTACAAGGTAAAATTGTTGTGACGTAGATATGAAGTAGATACAATACATTTTAGCTTAAAATCGATGCAGAATTCACCCCAACTTTAGTATCCAAAATCTAAACCATTACATTACATATCTTCACTATGCTCAATTACAAAGATTGAGTATATAACGCCTATAGATAATCATTTAACGGTAAAACCCAAGAGGATAATCTAGTCGAAAAACAGATTTGTTTCAACCAGTTAGTACACAATTTTGCATGTGATGTATTTTTCCAATAATGATTCAATAGAGAGATCATCAACCACTATTTAAAAAAACATATTTTGTACATATTTTAAAAGTAAAAGTATTTTACTTTACTTTCAACGGCTGCTTTAAAATTATTAAAATATTGCACGTGGGGCCCCGCTACCATTATAAATCATTTCATTATCATCAGATATCACATTTCATAAACCATTCATCACATTATTTTGCACGTATACTTGAGAGGCTCGAGGACTGGTTTGTAAGATTGCAACTTAAACTAAGGGATAGTGGAGTTTTATTCAACATGAAATTTAGTAACCCAAACCGGCACCTTAGCATTCCAAGCTAATACATAAATGTTGCTTGTAAGTATCGGTTTCCATGGTGGTATATAATACGTGTGGTTTACGGGTACACCATGTGAGATGGGTGGATTGGTAAGCCCTGAAAAGGACTATGGTAGTCCTAGAAAGGACTGTTGGTGTAGTTCTGAAAAGAACTGTTGGTATTCTTTCTAGAAGAGTTCTAAAAAGAACTGTTGGTAGTCCTAGAAAGGACTGTTGGTAGTCCTATAAAGGACTGTTGGGATAGTCCTGAAAAAGACTGTTGGTATTCTTTCTAGGAGAGTCCTAAAAAGGACAATTGGTAGTCCTAGAAAGGACTGTTGTTAGTCCTAGAAAGGACTGTTGGGATAGTCAACCTATTCGAAACGTCGAGTCCCTCCTACCATCCACCCTCTCCTCGCAATACCAACAGTCCTTTCTAGGACTATCAACAGTCCTTTCTAGGACTAACAACTGTCCTTTTTAGGACTCTCCTAGAAAGAATACCAACAGTCCTTTTCAGGACTATCCCAACAGTCCTTTCTAGGACTAACAACAGTCCTTTCTAGGACTACCAGTTGTCCTAAAAAGGACAATTGGTAGTCCTAGAAAGGACTGTTGTTAGTCCTAGAAAGGACTGTTGGGATAGTCAACCTATTCGAAACGTCGAGTCCCTCCTACCATCCACCCTCTCCTCGCAATACCAACAGTCCTTTCTAGGACTATCAACAGTCCTTTCTAGGACTAACAACTGTCCTTTTTAGGACTCTCCTAGAAAGAATACCCACAGTCCTTTTCAGGACTATCCCAACAGTCCTTTCTAGGACTAACAACAGTCCTTTCTAGGACTACCAGTTGTCCTTTTTAGGACTCTCCTAGAAAGAATACCAACAGTCTTTTACAGGACTATCCCAACAGTCCTTTATAGGACTACCAACAGTCCTTTCTAGGACTACCAACAGTTCTTTTTAGAACTCTCCTAGAAAGAATACCAACAGTTCTTTTCAGAACTACGCCAACAGTCCTTTCTAAGACTACCATAGTCCTTTTCAGGGCTTACCAATCCACCCATCTCACATGGTGTACCCGTAAACCACACGTATTAAACTAATACATGTAGTTATATGACTCCACAAATTACAGGAGGAAACAATGGATGAGTAGGCACACATTTAAGAGAAAATTGTCACATTACAAATTTATTCGCAAAAGTAATATTATTATTGCAGTTTATTGAGTAGGCCTATTGAGAAATTTCAAATTGCTCTGGTTTTTTTTTAAAATAATGATTAGATAAAGAGTTCATCAACAATACTCTTGAAAACCGAATTTTTTATGTTTTGAAAAGTGTAAGCATTGTTTTCTTTTTTTAACGGCTGCTTAAAAAAAATAACTACCTCAATAAACAACAGGTATTTTATAACAAAGAATCGTTTCAAGATGTTGTCTCGCCAAAACAATGTGTAAAACAAGAGGTAACAGGAGGTAACCATGGATGAGTAGGCACACATTCAAGAGAAAATTGTCATATTTCAAATTTATTCGAAAAAAGTAATATTATTATTGTAGTTTATTGAGTAGGCCTATTGAGAAATTTCAAATTGCTCTGTGTTTTACTTTTGTATAATGATTAGAGAGTTCATCAACAATACTCTTGAAAACTTATTTTTTATGTTTTGAAAAGTGTAAGCATTTTCATAACGGCTGGTTAAAAAAAAACAATGTCTCGCCAAAATATTTCTATGATAGTTAGGAAACAATGTGTAAACACAAGAGGTAACAGGAGGTAGCCATGGATGAGTAAGCACACATTTAAGAGAAAATTGTCATATTTCAAATTGATCCGCAAAAATAATATTATTATTGCAGTTTATTGAGTATTGAGAAATTTCAAATTGCTCTGTTTTACAATCGCACATAATGCATTTAACCACATGGTCCATTACAATGGATGGAATTTAAATCAGCACTGATTTATAATTACATAACATGCAAGTGCTGTTTCACAACAATGAACAGATGTGCGTAAGTTCGTGTGACTTAATAAATTTTGATAATTTTGAAAGAGATTCTGACTCAATTTGTATCTAGAAATACAGAATGATCAACTTTCAATGTGTTGTTGAGTATGCTTATGATAACTCACATGTGTTGTGCCTGGTTTTTATTTGGTAGAATGTGATGGATCTCCTCTTGCTCCTTGCTCATTAAGCCTTAATGAGCAAGGAGCAAAAGGAGACCTCTGCATCACCCACAGGCGTGCTCGTAGTATTCATGTATCTGCATCCTCCAGGCCAGCTCAACAACCAGCTCACAGAGGTCTCCGGGGACCTGCAGGGGACGAGGGAGGGTCTGCGGGAGGGCGGGTTCAGCGGCTGGTCCAGCGGCGGAGATGAGACGGCAACAGAGGTCCTACGCATGCAGGCCTCCGGGCTGGAGATGAAGAACACCAATCTGACCAAGACGATTGAACAGATTGAGGCCGAACTGACAAAGAAAGGAGAGAGATTCCTCGTCACCAGAGGGTGTATAAGGCAAAGGACTGGCTTGCTGGAGCTCCTACAATTTTAGGAAATGCACATACACAATGCACCTCTATGAAATACATTTTGCAATATCAGGAAAAATCATCTATGTTCAAATGTCAGGCAGTTCTGTATACAAGATCTTTTTGTTGTCAATTGAAAAAAGGGGAATGATAATAGGACATTTTCTCCTTCTCCTTCCCTATGAAAAATAATTGTCAATACCAAGTCCCTCATACTCAACCTTGCTATATCGTTCTGTTTTCCATCAGTCATTGAACTTAACCATAATTCACAGCTGCCATGCCATTATTTAGATATATCATATTACTATTTGCACAACAAGCATGCTCTTGTTAATATTGGTACATGAATATCATTTTGGCCGAATGATTTAATAAATTAATCATAACGTCAAGGTATAAAAGAGAATACTGTATATTTGTATGTGTGTACACAACATAACATTCTACATTTATTATTTCATATCGACCTATTTGACAATTGTAATATTGTAAGATTATACAAATCAGTCTTTCTCTATGTCTGAAAATGTATTGCATTTAGAGGTATATTGAAATCCCGGCTTTGATTCCGGTTTATAGCTTTGAATATGTGCCTATATTGATATACCACACTCTTTTTTAGAACAAAATCCTTAAGTTGGGCAAAAAAGGTAAATATCATGCAGTTTGTTTGCTCTTTTTCGCATCGGCGTTCCATACTCCTAAAAAGGAGCGCGCGTGTGGCGTACGTGCCTATCGGATCATGACGTCACATGAAGACCACAGCACGGAGTGCAAAGTACGAACGCGCATGGTTTACATGCAGAGTCTTTGACTTGCTAGTAAAACAAAGTTGTATATGCTTGGAAATTGAGGCTTAACTGAAAATAATATCTCTCTGTCAACGTGAGTAGATGCACTCAGCGTGTACGTATATGACAATAGAGTACCAAGCTATACTGCGATCGTCTACATTTGACGTCACAAAGATGACGTAATTTTTCTTCGCCCGGACTCATTTTTTTACGGGGGTTCCTAAAGTGAATTTACAAGTTGATTGTTTTTCCCCGGGTTTTCCCACGAGGAAAATATGTTTTTATTAGTAATCTTCAGGAAAATCTACCTTAGATACAGTACAACACAATTTTGAGGTAGTTTTCTTGTCTGTGGAGCTTTAATATGTCATTTATATATTTTTCGATTTAATAAGTCAAATTTTGGTAATTTTGGAGCTTTAAATTATTACCAATGCTACAATTGCTCCTCATAAGTCTGTTATCTGATTGAATGAATTATGTGTGTATGAATAATAGATTATACAGTCAATTAAAACAAATTATATATAATTTGAATGATGTCGAATATTGTACCATATTTTGCAGCGTTATTAAATATAACAAGTATGCATACTCTAGGATATTCAGTTCAGCTGATTTGATTCGTTTTCATAAAGTACGTAACAATACCTATGATGTAATTTTTGTTCATGCTTTTTCTTATGGGGCAATAGGGGCATGGATTGTATGTCATTAATTGATTTGATATATTTTATATATTGATATATTTATACATAAATTGTAATGATAATGATTAGATTAAGGCCATGCCTCACATGCTCCCCCTGTACTCCTCATTTTTTAATAACAAAGTGAATGAAAGATGTAGATTGTCAGACAGTGTGAGCACATTATATATAATGCCTATTTTATCTTTTGTGTCAACCAGTTGCAAATAACTACAAATCTGCTTTTGTTAGTATCTAACATGCACACACACACACACACACACACACACACACACACACACACACACACACACACACACACACACACACACACACACACACACACATACACACACACAGAGGCGTCGATCCGTTTTTGCGATTGGGGGGGCGAAATTGGAAAAAAAAAAATTTCCAGAGTGACCACAGAGAGAGCAAAAAGCCCCACATTGGAATGCCCGGATATGCGCTCATCGAAAGTGTCTTCATGGCTCGAAGACCTGACTTTGGGCGTCACCCACATTTGGGGACAATAATGGGGGTCCAGGGGGCGGAGCCCCCGAAGCTTTTAGATTTCAGACATTTGCAACTCCTATCATGGGTGTTAAAATTGTATAAAATAGTGAACCTATACTCGTAACGATGATTATTTGTGATAATATTACAATTTTCTAAAAATCCATATAATCTCACATGTATAACTTTTTCAAATATTTTTGAGAAAGCAGGCAACACAGATATGGGTCGATAATTTGCGTATTTTCTTTAACACCTTTTTTATACACAGGAATAACTTTAGCAATCTTAATTTTATCCGGAACTATGCCTGTCTCTATGGATAAATTTATTATTGCACATAATGGAACACAAATAATATGAAAAACTTTTTTACAAGGGCAATATCAACACCATCAAAACCTGGACTTTTGCCATTTTTAAAATTACATGTTATATTAATAATTTCTTTAAAGTACAAGGTTTAAAAAAAGCAGTACTATCATTTCTTTCAATATATTGCATAAAATTTCCAGTATTATTGCACGAAGAGGCTAATTTAGGACCCACTTCAATAAAATACTTATTAAATGTATTTGTGATTGCATCTTTCCCTATGATAGTTTCATTATTGCACGTCATTGAATTTGGCAGCACTTTAGATTTAGATCCTGATCCCAATATATTATTAATAAGTTTCCACATTGATTTTATATTTCCCATAGCCGATTTAAATTTCATTATAAAATACTTATTTCTTTCTCGTTTAATTTGTTCCTTAACCTTGTTTCTACATTTTTTTATATTTATCCCATCTATAATCTGTTTTATTTTTCAAATATTTCGTATACAATAAATGTTTTTTCTTACTCATTTTACGAAGATTATTATTAAACCATGGATTATTATTGTACTTACTATTAACATGAATAACTTTAATAGGGAAACATTCATCTTATATTGTGAGGAACTTATACAAAAAATAATCATATGCTTTGTTTGCATCTGAACTATTCAAAGTCCAAGAAGCATTTTGAATTTCATGTACAAAACATCCAATATTTTCCTGATTTATTTCACGTTTACTAAAAGATTTAGTCTTAGGTACACTTTGAACATATAATTCAGATATAGCATACACAGGAAAATGATCACTGACATCTGTTAATAAAACACCCGAATATGTTTCATTAAGAATATTTGTAAATACATTATCTAACAAAGATGCAGAGGTATCTGTTACACGTGTTGGTATATGAATAAGAGGGTATAATGAATTCAACATACAAATATCTAAAAAAATTATTCACATTTTGGCAAGAAGACACTTCTAATAAATTAAGATTAAAATCACCTAAAATATATAAATATTTATTTTCATTATTTACAAGATTTAAAATTTCACCAATTTTATCAAAAGATAATGGCAATGATTGATTTGGAGGTCGATAAACAACACCCTCAATCACATTTTTATTAAGATTAGTAATTTCTACAAAATAATAGAGATTCAATAAATGCTGTATTTATGTCCAAATCGCTTCTAACAGTACAATTTAAATCATTTCGTACATACTGTACATACCAACTCCACCACCTCTTATATTTTCTCTTCCATGTGCAAAAAAAGTGTAATTATCAATATTATATAAAGGATTTGCATAATTTAACCAAGTTTCTGTTATACCAATAGTACAAAATTGCATATCAAGGATCAGAAGAACAGACATTAAATTATCATAATTTGCTCTTAAACTCCTACAATTAAAATGAATGGTAGAAAAGCCGGAATGTTGTATATTTCCAGAGGAGCGCAACTCTTCTTTAAAATCATGAAATTCTTCCGGGGTATGGGATTTACATGAACCAAGATTATTATTTGGTGGAGATAAAATATCAGATACAGCAGACAAATTTTCTAACGATGACATAAAATTAACATAATTTTCTCTAACAGGCATTTTCATCAAACACTGACATACAAACAAACACAAAGGGCAAATTCAAATAAGCAAAGAAACACGATCAAACATCAGCTAGCTGATGTAGGGTTCGTTACTACAAAAATATACTGTAAAATGGAGTTCCTCACAGGAGAAAGTAAAAATACAACTAGCAGTTTCAAAGGGATTTAAGATCATCGGTTGATCTGATGAGTTTTGTCGAGTTTTTGTTCCCTTTCAACAGAGCAATGATTCGTCCATCTTTGCTCCAAGCTGTCTCTACTTTGTTGTGTTGTCTTTCTTCATTCAGCAGAGCTTGTTTTTTTGCGGTCAGATCTTCCACAATCACTATCTTTGTTTATTTCAACTTCCGTCTGTTCTTGATAATCTCTTCGCGCTTTCTGTATGATTTCAGCTTCACTATGATGCCCCTCGGTCTAGCCCCTCTCTGCGAAGCCTCTTCTTCTGCCCCACTCGGTGGCTTCTTTCAATATCTTCTGTTGAAAGCTCGATCTGTAGAGTATCCCTCACCACTTCGAGAACAATGGTGTAGGTGCTTTCTTTGTTCTCCTCAGGACATCCGAATAGTCGCAGACAATTCCTTCTCGAGTACTGCTCCTCAGCATTCAGCTTCACTTCAATGCTGCTAAGATGGTCATTGTGTCTGCTTGTTGACTGGTTCAGGTTGATGATTTCTTTTTTAATCTGGGTATTCTCTGTTTTCAGGTCCATGATCATAGCCTCTTGTTTTTCAATCGTTTCAGCCATTGATTTGATTTTTTTGTCCACCGCATTCTTCACGAGATAAATGAGAGATCCACAATTTAACAGGTCTTTGATGACTTCCTGGACAATGGGAGTATTGGATTTCTCCTTTGGTTGAGTTTGAGATCTGAGATCTGGCATTGTGACTGGTACAAAAGGTTATCTGGTTAAAAAAGGATTCAAAATGATGAGGTCCGAATAGTGAGACAGTACAACTTGAAGATGAGAAAATAATATGTAGCAGCACGAAAATGAATCCTTGGGACTAACAGGTTGGAGAAGTAAATAGTCAGGCCAGTGAGCAGATATTAAAAAGTTGTTAAAATTTCACCTTTGCATCTCCATCAGTTTTCAAAATACTCCTGTAAGGCTCCTTTGTATAAATCACAGTCTTTACATAATCAATAAACTAGATTGTCCTTGAAAGTTCAATAAAATTGAAAGTTATCAGCAGCAACTTTCTTGAGGCTCCTTTAACCATGATACCATGATGCATATATCAAGTAGACTGAAGAGGTCCTTTTTTTTAAATATCTATTCACATTTTCCTCATAATTAATATTCAAATCCACCGAATTGTTGCCCACATTTACAAAATAAGTATTAAATCCATCTGCAGCATAGTGTTTATTATTTATAAAATTGTCATTTAAAAAAAAAATACATTTTCAACATTAAAGTTATTCTCCCTTTTTTTTTTTATAAATCATTAAAAAGTTTCAAAGTCTAACCCAAATTATTCTTAATATCATTAAAGCATTTACTATAATTATTCCTTTTTGCTTTTTTAACTTCATTTACATACTTATTCTTAACAGTTTTATAAGACACCTTATTATTTTCTGTCCGATTTTTGATATATTTGTTAAATCATTTATTTTTCTTTCTATACAGCCGTTTTAAATTTACATCAAACCAGGGATTCTTTTTTTATTACAAAACTGAATCTCTTTCATAGGAAAACATTTATCATATAAGTCAACTACAATTTTTATAAAATGGTCATACAATGTATCGGGATCATGGTTTCTGTTTGCAGTTATAAAAGAAAATGTACCTTGGATAATTCCTGTGCAAATTTATATATATTCTTATCATTAATTTGTCTTTTAAAACACTTTCTTTAAGTTTTGATTGGTACTGAAAAATCAAAAGTACAACATCAAAAAGTTGGTGAAAAGAAAATGACGTTATAATGTCTAAAACAATCATTAAAGGGGTAGTTTAGTTTTGGGAAGGCTAAACTTTAGTAGCCAAAACCTGCACAGTAACATTATAAACTAATAGTTATAACTCCACAATGCTCGAAAGGTATACAATATTACAAACGACTAAGTAAAAAGCCTGTTATCATTCAAAAAGAGCCATTAAAACACAAGAGGCCGCTTTTTAAAAATGCATTGGTTTCAACCATTTTTCATACAAAATTATGCATGTGATGTTTTATTGATATAATGATTAAATAGCGAGATCATCAACAACTATTTAAAAAACGTTTTTGAAAATTGTTGAAAAAGTGCAAGCATTTTTTTTATTTTTTTCTAAAAATCATCTAATTATTTGGGCCCCAAATAATTATAAGATCAGATATATTTATCGATATTTCAGCCGTTTCTGGGTCGATTTTGACCAAATAAAGTTTATTCTGCCATTAAAATTGCATGTTCTCTCAAATTCGACACTCAGTTTTTCATTACCTCACAAACAATTGTGATGTGCAGCGCCCTCTCTACCAAAACTAAACTACCCCTTTAACATAATAAAATTGACCAATTTTATTAATATCAATACTATAATCACCCATAAATATACAATCTTTATGTTCAACATTTATTTTTTAAATGGTTCAAAGGACGTATTTTTAGCATAATTCCGGTACGCTGAATACGATAAGCCTTGTTTCCAAGATAATTTTGCAGTTTTTGACCACCTACTCTGCATAAACAAAATGGCCACCAAAATTGTAATTTCCAAACACTCTTGTATCGTTTACTATTTTCTGAGATATTAATAACAAATTGAATATCTCTACCTATCCTGTATTACGAAAGTCAGACAGAAAGTAAAGCGGAGTATTGATATTCACTTTGATTAAGTATTATGCAAATTAGTGATTAGCAATATAACAATCATACATACTTACATACATATGTAATGTTTGTATTTTGTAAGCGAGTGTAACACTGAATAGTCTTTATTCTTCAAGTAAGTCTTTAGCAAATGGAAAAGGACATTTCTAAACCAATCAGAGTTATGAAACAATCAAAATTAACTTTAATCCCTTCATTAGTATTCAACAAAATTGCCGCAAGATATAATTTTGAGAACTTTACCGTAGTAAATCTTCAGCGTTTCATAGTTTTTTTAATACATGTAAAATGAAAATAAATTGTAAAATGGATATTATACCTAAGGGTACTACATTGTACGAATTACTGAGGTAACTATATAGGGTACTTTTAATACTTTTAAATATGCGAATCAGTGGTGATCGCATCCAATAGAACACTTTTAAAGTGTTAATTACTTATGAAGATTATTATTTTGTTACAACTTGGCGAGGCATATGTTTCTTAGCTAGTTTTCATTACTAATGAAAATACATAATTATCAAGAATAACTGTACGTTTTAAATGATATTATAAACATGATTAACTATTTTCTTTCAATTGATACAATTAATCGATGTGCCACAGTATATTGATTTCTGCTGCTCGACTGTGTAAAGAGTAGATGCAGTACTATACTTCTACATATGAGTAAAAGTGGAGTAGTGGTTTATTATCAGCGCACTATTATACAATTAGTGCGTGGTTTGGAGTTGAATATACCAGAATAGTCAACAATACATTTTTAATTTCTCGAGAGCGATTATATTGCATCGAGGCCGCAGGTCGAGTGCAATATAATCGCACGAGAGAAATTAAAAATGTAGAGGTGTCTATTATGGAATATTTAACGACAGGAATCATGTACTAATTGTTATATAAGATGATGACACTCAGGATCTGATATAAATTTCCAAGAGTAGACCACGGATCATGACAAGTGACATGAAGTTACTCATAATGAAGAAGAATGATGGGTACTCACCAAACTAGTAGGCCTATGCCGAATCAGCAAATCATTGAAATTTGTCCTCAAATGTTTTATCGCTGACACGGTCCTCTTGAAAACACCTTATATATGTATTTTAAAATGTAAAATAGGCCTAATCTAAATGTTGTTATTGCTGACCGCTTCGCATAATAGCTCCCGCCCGTTGCCCTGGCGCGCCTCGGCGTAGAACGACCGTATAAATTAGACCAGTTCATCCTTTGGCTCTGTTAGGTTAGAATGGCATCAAAATCACTGTCTTTCTCGGTACAATATGACCACACAATAGCACGCATTGACTACTTTGGTCTTCTTCGAGTCCATATTATCTATCAATTGCCCGAGATCGTCCTCCGAAATTCTTCGCTGGTATTTTGGTAGCCATAATTGCAACTTGTTTGTATCACCCGCCGCGATAAAAAGTTGAACAAATTTGGTATCGCTAGTTTCGTTTCGGTTACAATCGAATAAAAAAGGCCCACTGACATTATTACAAAAATGCGAAACACGATATTTCGTTTTATTCAACACCCAGAATATATCGTTATATCGATAGTAAGGCAATTATCGTATCGCCATTGTTTTGGTATCATTTGGGTGGTCTATGGGAATTTGTACGTCACTGTAAAGTTATAGTACATATGGACTATAACTTTACCATACACTATACTGGATTAAAGGGATCTAGTAACTTTGTTGAGATGTGCAAAAACTGATGAATGGTTGATGCAATGTATATTGTTGTTATCTCATATGTCCACAGGGTATTGTGTGAAAATTTCAAGTCAAATGGACAATGTATGGCCAAGTAATGAGCGAAAATGCAAAGTGATATTGGGTGATATTCACCAACTCACTGCATTCACTTTGTACAGGGATGAAAATCTCGCCCGGAGATTTTCTTATCTGAATACTTCAATCATACATATCTTTGTAATGAAAGGGAAATTTGAAAAACCGAAAGCTGTCCCATGATTTTATTGTTAATACGAATACAACAAGGTATAAAGGAACCACTAGAATTAAAATTTTATTTTGAGGATTTGGACAATGTTACTAAGTCCCTTTAAGCATCGATAATCAACCAATAGGAATGCTCAATTTCCCTTCATTATGACGTCATCATCTTATATAATTCTATATGCAACGATCATTGTTATGATATCAGTTGTCATCAGTTGCATATCATGCGACTGATTGCCACTTGATTCTATATAAAAACACGTGTTCACATATTATGCTGATTACGCTTTAACTGTCACCGGCCTCTCAGGTGGAGTCATTTGAGGTGGAAGTATAATGCTTCGGAAAACCATGTTCATTGATAAAATAAGCCTTCATCGTAGAGCTAGTCCTGACGAAGCAATTAGTGTGTTCCTCACTCAAAGAACACACAGGATAACCAACACAATATGGATAAGGTGTTGTAGAACAATATTGAAGTTGACCCACATTAACCATTGTACATTTCAGCATCAAAGAGTACATTACCAGCAAACAAAAATACATAAGAGGCAGGAACAATATCTAAAATGAGGGTGCCTAAGATCTACCATTTTGTGTATGCGTCATCTAGCTGCTGCGGTTACCATTAGGACCCTCCAAAGAGCTCTGATTGGACAGCAAACACGGCAGTCCTGGTGGGGATCATGTGTTTTCAAGGTTCAAGGTTCATTTTATTTCTTTCTTTCACAAAAACATTTGTACATAGAATAATAGAATAATCAGCATAAGCAAAATGTGAAGTACAATATTTAGTCAATATACAAACCAAACGGGTTTTTTCTAAACAAGTAATGAAAGAAAGAGGAGACCTTAAAGAAGCTAGGCTTGTAAGAGCAAGGTCCCCAAAGAAAATGTAATATATCACTGTTTAAATTACTTTGAAACATTTTAGAAAGTAAAACTACCTTATAAGACTAACAAATTTTAAACGTGGGAAAAATATGTACAAAAGGGATAGCTTGATATTTGGAAAGGATAGTAGGAGGAAAATATATACAAAGGGATGGAGAGGGAAAGAGCTAAAGGGAACAAGAAAAACAAAAAACAGAGAAAACAGAGAAAGAAGAAGGTTCTATGTAGGGGGAAAGGGTGTTGGGAAGAAATAGGGTGTTAGGAAAAATAGAAGAGAGAGAGAGAAAGGGATAGCTTGATGCTTGAAAAGGAGAGAAGGAGGAAAAAATATACAAAGGGATGGAGAGGGAAAGAGCGAAATGGAACAAGAAAAACAACAAACAGAGAAAAGCAGAGAAAGAAGAAGGTTCTATGTAGGGAAATAGGGTGTTAGGAAAAATAGAAGAAAGAGAGAGAGAGAGAGAGAGAATGTGAACTTCAAACATTTACAAGTGACAAAAAAGTACTAACAAACGAAACAAAACAATGCATGTTATCAATAAAATAAAAAAAATTACTTAAAGTCATGCCTGTAAAGTGTCTAACTCTTTAGTAATACGTGTGTGTGGGTGTAGATTGTGAATGGTTTGTTGATGCGTGTTCACTAGTCACACTACGTAAAACTATTTATAATTATTTTAGCTACGTGGAAGCAAAGTTGACGACAATAAAAAACAAGAGAAAGTGAATTCCCTTTTCGTAATTTTAATAAGTTATAAATAAATACAGCAAGTATGGTTGAGCATGAAATACATTGATCAGAATAAAAATTACATGAATAAATAAGTATTGGATATTGCACGGAGTTACATTGGCCAACATAATGAATTGAGCATCTGTTGCGATGACAGTAATAAATGCATGACATAAATAAATGTATTGCAGTAAATAAATGCTTACTGAGCTGAAGGTTATAGAAGTCCGAAAGGAAAGTGCGATGTTGGGAGAAACTGAGTACGAGAAAGGGGCTCACGCGATGATGAAATGCAGAGGCTTAAATGCGGACGACTTCGATGCGGTAGCTGAAAAGCCGAGAAGTACGTCGACGCAGATGACGCTCTGGTGAAGATGATGTTGAAGCTCGCGGATGACGCTAGATGAAGATGATGTTGAAGCTCGCGGTCGAGAAGAGATGATGAGAAGCGGCGCATGACGAGGAGACTGTGAGTCGCTCAAACAGGTCGATGGCCAAGAAGAGATGAGAAGACAGAAATCAAAGCTGGTGCTGATGCGGAGCAGTGAGTCGCTCGATGACGTGAGCCGACTTTAAGGATTGTTCAGACAGCTACGGTGAATCGAGCTGGTGTGGATGCTGTATATGCCGGAGCTACCAGGGCGATGTGGCTGCATGGCAGCTCCCAGCGGAGAATCAAGCCATGTAGGTGATGATTATTGCGTTCCACTGGGATACTACCAGCCCGCTGGAGACGGCAGGACGTGCCATGCAAAGGGTGCATGACACGGGGAAGAAACTCGGAACCGTGGCGGGAGAGCTGGAAATTGAGCGTGATGAATCAACGGAGATGTAAGTCGGAGTGATGATGAATATGAATGAACCGCGTGGTGGAAAATAACATGATAATTATCATTTAAATCTTTTATTTGAAAAACGTTGATCAACGCGTTTCATGTTGTCGTACCTAAAATATTGGCTTGTGTCCGGCTATATTGCATGTATGTTCAGCTTCAAGCGCGCGCGCTAAGCGAAGTCAGAGCTAGAGCCGTATGAGCGAATTAATGCAGAGTCGTATATACGTACGTATGTGTGTACGTGTACGTACGCGAGCGAAGTACCGTGCATATTGCATTGCGTACTATTATAAGTTATTACCACTAGCAAATTTGTTGAAGAAACCGTTTGAGAATCGACAACGAAAATGCGAATGAGAATGGGGCCTGGGAGGAGATCTAGAGGTTCATGCAGGAGAAAAAAAAAACAATTTGATTGATAATTGAGATGCAGAGCTGAGTCTTAGAAGCTGGTGGTCGAAGACGACACGGTCATGCACGGGGAACTCAGTCCGAGCGCGAGTGCCGTCTATCTCAGCGCCGAGGCCCTCGGGTAGGTAAAAAAGCTAGCTATCATCCGTGCAAATCAAGGGCCTTACCGAATCAGCAATTCAAGTTTGAGTGTAGATCGACAAATCTATCGCTTTCATGGCCTCTTTGACATTATTATTGTCATTTTCACTGTCGGCATTGTCGATCTAGTTTGAGTGTTGATAATGATATCTCTTTTGTTATGAAATGATGGGCCTTCTCAAATTTGATATATTATGGGTAATCCGTTATTTTTGATCGATGCTCATTTGTGATGAATATGTTAGGTCTATGGTCTGGAATGCACTGTGTCTGTGTATGTACTCGGTCAAACTCAAAAGACAAAAGTGAAATGTCGCAAAATAAAAATCATTGTCATTGTGAATTGTGGTGGTGCATTGGGTGGATTGATCCACCTCCCAATTTCAAATTGTAACTGGTCTCGAGATGACATTTTAGAGGTCTTGACCTCGTAAAGTACGAAGAACCTTGGTCTCGGCCTTTAAAATGTAGAAAATTGTAAACCAATACTAAATCATACTCTCGGCTTCGGAAATGTTGTACGACCCCTCCCCCCCCCCCCCCCCCTCCACTGACACAAACAGAGAGAAAAGAACATCTAAAGTCACCAAATCCATATCCAGATTGAAACTGATTTTATCATTTATTGTAATAACTTTCACTTTAAAAAGGATAAATTATAATTACAAAAAATATGTGTCAAACTTTCAGTACCGGCCCATGTTGTTGCCGCACAGAGCCGTATAGCTCTGCTCCCTTGTGTGACCTACCTCACCCCCCGCCCCCCTCCTCCCCCCCCCCCCCCCCCCCCCGCCGTCAAATTCCGGCTAATCTGCAAATCTCTTACTTCAGGACAGGTTTTTTTCATTAGATATTAGGCTTGTCAATAAAAATGTTGGGGGAAAAAACCTAGGATGATCAGTGTTTTCTTTTTGTCTTACATAAGGACTTTCCCCAGATAACAATGCTACGTTGGCCCAACGTAGTCTATAGTCGGCACCGTCGCGGTTGGCAAAACAACGTTAAGCCAACGTTGGCCTAAGGTAAATTTACAACCACATTTTTGCAGTCGGCGAGCTGACGTTAAAACGACGTTAAGCCAACGTCGTATGTTGACTGTTGGCAAACTGATTGGCAAATGTACGTTGAAACAACGTTGGGTGATAGTTGGACGAACAATCATATTTCTATGGTCGAAAAACAAACGTTGGGCCAACGTTTCGCCTACTACGACATTGTGTCGATGAGTGGCGTTGGATATTGGTTGGCTTGTGAACGTCAGACCAACGTTAAATACACAACCACATTTCAACGGTTTGATAGTCAACGTTGGGGCAACGTTTCGCCGACTACAATATTCGGTCAATGAGTGGCGTTAGATATTGGTTGGCTAGTTGACGTCAAACCAACGTTTGACAAACAACCACATTACGACGGTAGGCAAGCCAACGTTGGGCCAACATTTCGCCTACTACAACATTCGGCCAATGCGTGGCGTTGGATATTGGTTGGCTAGTTGACGTCAGACCAATGTTTGACAAACAACCACATTTCGACAATAGGCAAGCCAACGTTGAGTCAACGTTTCGCCTACTACGTAATTACGTCAATGAATGGCGTTACAAATTGGTTGGCTAGCTGACGTCAAAGCAACATTTGACAAGCAACCACATTTCGACGGGAGGCAAGCTAACGTTAGGCCAACGTTTCGCCTACTACAACATTCGGTCAATGAGCGACGTTGGATATTGGTTGGCTAGTTGACGTCAAACCAACCTTTAACAAACAACCACATTTCGACGGTAGGCAAGCCAACGTTAGGCCAACGTTTCGCCTACTACAACATTCGGTCAATGGGCGACGTTGGATATTGGTTGGCTAGTTGACGTCAAGCCAACCTATATCAAACAACCACATTTCGACGGTAGGCAAGCCAACATTAGGCCAACGTTTCGCCTACTACAACATTCGGTCAATGAGCGACGTTGGATATTGGTTGGCTAGTTGACGTCAAACCAACCTTTAACAAACAACCACATTTTGACGGTGGGCAAGCCAACGTTAGGCCAACGTTTCGCCTACTGCAACATTCAGTCAATGAGCGACGTTGGATATTGGTTGGCTAGCTGACTTCAAACCAACCTTTAACAAACAACCACATTTCGACGGTAGGCAAGCTAACGTTACGCCAACGTTTCACCTACTACAACATTCGGTCAATGAGCGACGTTGGATATTGGTTGGCTAGTTGACGTCAAACCAACCTTTAACAAACAATCACATTTCGACGGTGGGCAAGCCAACGTTAGGCCAACATTTCGCCTACTACAACATTCGGTTAATGAGCAACGTTGGATATTGGTTGGCTAGTGGACGTCAAACCAACCTTTAACAACCCAGGTAGCAAGCCAACGTTGGACCAACGTCGGAAACTTGCAAACTCGTTGGAACTCGTTGGACGTTGGACAATCTCGTTGGATCAACGTTGGACCAACATCGGTAACTCGCAGTGAAAAAGAAGTTGGACAATCTCGTTGGACCAACGTTGGACCAACATCGGTAACTCGCAGTGAAATGTACGTTGGACAATCTCGTTGGACCAACGTTGGATCAACATCGTTAACTCGCAGTGAAATAGACGTTGGACAATTTCGTTGGACTAACGTTGGATCAACATCGGTAACTCGCAGTGAAAAAGACGTTGGACAATCTCGTTGGACCAACGTTGGACCAACATCGGTAACTCGCAGTGAAAAAGACGTTGGACAATCTTGTTGGACCAACGTTGGACCAACATCGGTAACTCGCAGTGAAACGGACGTTGGACAATCTTGTTGGACCAACGTTGGATCAACATCGGTAACTCGCAGTGAAAAAGACGTTGGACAATCTCGTTGGACCAACGTTGGACCAACATCGGTAACTCGCAGTGAAAAAGACGTTGGACAATCTCGTTGGACCAACATTGGACCAACATCGGTAACTCGCAGTGAAATGGACGTTGGACAATCTTGTTGGACCAACGTTGGACCAACATCGGTAACTCGCAGTGAAAAAGACGTCGGACAATCTCGTTGGACCAACGTTGGACCAACATCGGTAACTCGCAGTGAAATGGACGTTGGACAATCTCGTTGGACCAACGTTGGACCAACATCGGTAACTCGCAGTGAAAAAGACGTTGGACAATCTCGTTAGCCCAACGTTAGACCAACATCGGTAACTCGCAGTGAAATGGACGTTGTACAATCTTGTTGGACCAACGTTGGACCAACATCGGTAACTCGCAGTGAAATGGACGTTGGACAATCTCGTTGGACCAACGTTGCACCAACATCGGTAACTTGCAGTGAAATAGTCGTTGGACAATCTCGTTGGACCAACGTTGGATCAACATCGGTAACTCGCAGTGAAAAAGACGTTGGACAATCTCATTGGACCAACGTTGGACCAACATCAGTAACTCGCAGTGAAAAAGACGTTGGACAATCTCGTTAGCCCAACGTTGGACCAACATCGGTAATTCGCAGTGAAATGGACGTTGTACAATCTTGTTGGACCAACGTTGGACCAACATCGGTAACTCGCAGTGAAGAAGACGTTGGACAATCTCGTTGGACCAACATCGGTAACTCGCAGTGAAATGGACGTTGGACAATCTCGTTGGACCAACGGTGGACCAACATCGGTAACTCGCAGTGAAAAAGACGTTGGACAATCTTGTTGGACCAACGTTGGATCAACATCGGTACCTCGCAGTGAAAAAGACGTTGGACAATCTCGTTGGATCAACATCGGTAATTCGCAGTGAAAAAGACGTTGGACGATCTCGTTGGATCAACATCGGTAACTCACAGTGAAAAAGACGTTGGACAATCTCGTTAGACCAACAGTAATGAGTGGACTCAAGTAGAATTACAATCATAAATAGAAGTGCGCCATCCCCGGTGAATTACCATATAGGATCGATATGTATATTATCGGGTGTCAAGAAACCATGTATAAGTTGGGCCATCGATCTACAAGCAGTTAATAAAGTAAGCTTTCAACTATACTCGTGTGCCTACTTGTATTATATTACAACATGGTGTCTGAAGTGAAAGTGACTGTATGTCTGATTCGATTCGCCATGACCTGTGTTGTAGAAATGCTAATTTGAATCCATTTTGGGAGGCGAGCTTCACGGTTGATGTGTGACCGGATATACCATCCAGAAAACGCTTTATTGAGAACTGTACTGTTCGTTATCAACGGTGCATAGCTAGTAGGAAGAAAGAGCTCCAGAAGAGGCAGAAGCGATACTATGACCAGGGTGCCAAGTCGCTGCCGGTGTTGAAGTCTGGAGAACGTGTGTACTACCAAGTGGGAAAAGAATGGAAACCTGGCGTGACAACTCAAGATTCAACGCCCCGCTCGTACCACATCCAGAGTGAGAAAGGTGGGCGGTATCGCCGGAACAGACATCATCTAAAGAAGCGTCGCGCACCTGAAGGTAACATCCATGTTCCAGTAAACGAGGAAACGGAGGTCCCAGAAGCGTGCTGGAGTGAGGTGAAGCCGCCCTCGCAAGAACGTGACAGGCGCTACCCACTTCGACGTCTCAGACCCCCGGATAGATTAGATTTGTGATAGAGATGAATACCATTTAGGGCAGAATAATCCCTTGGTATCATCTAGGCGTTGGGTAGTCCACCCTGGCACTAGCACGTTAAACCATTTTGCATTAAGGTAAATGTCGGTCTTACATAGGGGATGACAACCGTACGAAAGGGGCAGAATAATCCCCTGGTTCCATCTTCTGGGTGTCGGGTAGTCTACCCTGACACTCAAGTTTGTAATTTACCAGTATTTATTATTGTTATGCCAGAGTTACACATGGCATTTCGCCTACTTGTATTATATTACAACACCAACGATGGATCAACATCGGTAACTCAAAGTGAAATGGAGGTTGGACAATCTCGTTAGAGCAACGTTGGATCGACATCGCTAACCCACAGTGAAACGTTCGTTAATCCAACGAGAATCCAACATTTCACATCTGTTGTTCACTACATGTAGCTGTTATGTTAGAAAAGGTAATTTTTTTACTCGTAGCACAGGTGGTCAAAACCCCCTTGCATAATAAAAGGATTTAAAATTAGCTGCTGAAAGCAGGATGTATGCCATCGTTGGATCAACGTTGGTTCAACGTTGGATGAACGTTGGTTATTATTCATGAATATTCATGAGTGGTTATCATTGACTGCAAAAAGCATTAATAATCATGTTATTTGATTGTTCAGAATGAATCCAATGTTATTATTTACTCATTATTTGAAATATATGTAAGTTATTTATCTACAAAAACATTCTAAAGGTTTGTTTCCATGATGTATTTGTGTAAATTCTTAAAACTTTATCCAAACATTCAACTTTATCGAAATACCAACCATCAAACAAATATTAACACACGTTTTAAAAAGGTCCATTTGGCACGTTTTAAAAACGTTTTCAATCTTCCACAAATACACGTTTTAAAACGTTTTCACATAACGTCCAAATAACCAACTTTGAACCTGTTTAGAACGTTCAGAAAACGTTCAATTGTTAGTTGGGTAGCATTCACAAATGTGCAGCCAAATAATCGTTTGATGAAATTATAATTTATAATGAAAATACAAATAAGATAATAATAATGTTTCGATTTATATAGCGCCTAATAAAGATATTATTACCCCGGTCATCGGGGGGTCATCGGACACACTCACAATCAATCCACACGTGCACTTTCTGATCCCTTGGGAGCAAGGCATGCTGGTCAATATGGCGCAGTCCACGATATAATGGTAGAACGCAGCAATATTGGATTAATTGTCTTGCTTAATTAAGGACAAACGAGAACGCGAACATTTTGCCACACCACGTCTACAAATTTTCACGGTTCAAGTTATGTTATTATATTATGAACACCACTACACCAGTATGGTTTCAGAGCAGGCTGATGAATGCGAAGTTTATATAGCATTGATCAATTTAATTCATTAACTGTGTACGAATCAGTGACAAAAATGCTGGAAGTGTTACAAACAGAATCTTCTTAGATTTCGCAAAGGACTAACAACACTTTTCCCTATAGTACATGTTCATGTTCATGAAATTCGCATAGACTTTGTACACATCCAACTCGGTGCCCGTGGTCAAGGGGTATTTTATCCGATATCACTCTAACTTATGATGTTTTTTCTTCTTGATTACCGATTACATTATGGAGTTTCAAAATGATCTGTAGTGGTAGCAGCGTTTTTCCTCATTTGTATAAACGATTTCCAAACCTACGTTATTATTTCCATTTGGGATTGTTTGCAGGTGATTTTTAGCCGGTTTCTCACTATTTAGAGAGTATTTACACATAGATTTAAATGTAATGAGGTCAAATATTGACGCATTTCATATAGGTGTAAAGAAAATATATTATACCAAATTCATGCTTTTTAGAAATCGTTACCGACAAAACAGTTTTTTGGTATCAAGGATTCGTATTAAAGGATAGTTGAGTTGAGTTTTGGTATATAGAGGCCGTTACACAATATTTGTGTGAGATAATAAAAAACGGAGTGTCGAGTTTGAAAGAGGATACAATTGTAATGACAGAATAAACTTAATTTGATCAAAATTGTTTCAGAAAAGCCTAAGATATCCATAAACCTAACATTTTAATCATTGTAGGGAACGAACAATATAACTTTGAATCGTCCGCTAACAAATTTCAAAATTGCTTCTTCTTTTTAGAAAGGTACTATTAAAGTTGTTTTTGAATAATTGTTGATTTATTTGTAATAGTTAAAACCAATATGTTTTTAATGAGCATCCTCCTGAGTTTTAACGTCTCTTTTTTAATGGAAACATGCTTTTTCTTAGTCATTTGTAATTTGTTGTGTTATTAATTTCGAGCATGGTGGAGTAAGTTATAACTGTTTGTTTGTAATGTAATGACGCAGGTTTTAGTTACTAAAGCTCAGGTTAACCAAATCTGAACTCTCTTTATCAAAACTCAACTATCCTTTTAATGAAAACACAAGTGGATTGCACTTCATTTGTAGTAATATAGATACAAATATTACGAAAAAAAGATTGAACCACTGCTATATATTTCACGGGGAAAATTGATTAACAAAATGCAAGATAGCTAAATCAAGACAGATATAGGGAAACAGTCCATTTCATACATTGGGGCAGTAATTTTAGATGAACCTCCATGCGACTTAAAATGTACAATGTCACGAAATGGATTTCTTAAATTGTACAATAATTAAAATATATTTTAATTATGTTCTACCAACAATGTATGAAAACGTTTTTGGAACATTTTGGATTGTTGTAATATTATCGATAATACAATGTGCAGTATATACTTGTATTGCTTATATAGGTGTTCAAGGGCTAGTTTTGACTAATATACTATGCAATGTCTATCCTTTTTTAATAAATGACGGGAAATTGTGAAATATTGTACATTATATGATTTTGTTAAATTTGTAAATTGCTATCGGGGTTCATGATCGATTATAAACGATCATAATAGTGAACAGAAAAATTCCTATTTTTGCTATTATTTGTATTGAAAACAGTGTTATCATGTCCCTGTTTTCTATATAATTTGTTGTAATATTATCGATAATATAATGTGCAGTATATACTTGTATTGTTTATATAGTTGTTCAAGGGCTAGTTTTGACTAATATACTATGCAATGTCTATCCTTTTTAATAAATGACGGGAAATTGTGAAATATTGTACATTATATTATGTTGTTGAATTGGTAAATTAATACAATTAAATTAAATTTTATTAACAAAATATTGGGGGTGCAAAGCCCCCTCTTTATTCACTTTGATATACCTATTAATTAGTGATTTATGATCGGTAAAGGTTCGTTCCGCAATCGATCCCAATGCGTCGTAAGTGGGCCGACATTGGGGGATTTCAAGTATGGTGTTTAAGGCCGGTGTTAGTGTTTATTACACACAAACGCCAGTTTTATAAACACTAACACCAGCCCTAAACACCATACTTGAAATCACCCATTGGGCCAACGCAGAATTGCTATCGGGTTTCATGATCGATTATAAACGATCATAATAGTGAACAGAAAAATTCCTATTTTTGCTATTATTTGTATTGAAAACAGTGTTATCATGTCCTTGTTTTTCTATATAATTTATAAAACTATAAATGACAACTGAATAATAGTCTTATGAATATGATTCAAAGGCTGTATTTTAGAATCTACTCTCGGCAATTACTAACTATTAACCCGTTTCTTCCTGGAACCGAGTTAATACGGGCCCCGTGTCACACACTCACACCCGGGAACCGACTATACTCGGTTCCGAAAATACCACACTCATGACACGATTTAATCGTCTAAAAAGCTATATTCTGAATGCAGACATACTGAATTTGTTACATCACTTGAAAGCTAATAAAATAAGCTATCGAAATATCTAAAACTTGTGACGTATCATGAGTTGTACAGCAATTGGTAACTGTATAAAGTATGTAATGTTACTTACAAAGTTGAAATAATTTCGTACAGCGGTAAATGTACGATGTACCAACCGAAATTTAGAAAAATTGCGTTTCGCTTGGACAGGCAGTATTCCCATAACGCGTACAATAATAGTGGCAGCGAAATATTTCGTGCGTGCGCGCCATGCCAATAGAGATTATACGTGATTATGTATGCATAGAGCTGTATGCTCTATGTTCTGTATACAGCTGCCTAACCGGGATCTTCACTGTGGTATAGAATACATTTCTATACAAGGTTACCTGCCTTTTGTGCGTGCACCACCTTTGTGAAACCGCAACCGAAAAAATCGATTTCTCTGCACGCACACACGGCCGCTGGTCTTTTGTGTGGAGGCCTTGGCTCGTATCAGTGAAAAGAATCTCGTTTTGGGGGTCGATAGATGCGCTTTTATTTTCGGAAGCAACCGGTTAACAAATGTACATAGTTTGTATAGGTATATATATACTAAGTCGATTGCATAGTATATTGTTAAGACGATAGTATAGTATAGGATAGGATAGAATGATAGGTGTAGGATAAGGATGTAGGATTTAGTGGTTGCATGACGGAAGTGTAAAAATTGTAACATCATGCAAGCCTATTAATCATTTTTTTGTAATTGTTCGAATTGTTGGCTAAAGGTTGGCTCAACGTTGGCTCAAGGTTGGCTCGATCTTGGCTCAATGTTGGCTCAAGGTTGGCTCAAGGTTGGCTCAAGGTTGGCTCAAGGTTGGCCCAAGGTTGGCTAAACGTGGGCCCGATGTCATAATTAGCCAACTGAAAAGTTGGGCAAGGGTTGGGAAAACGTTGGCCCAACACTTGTACGACGTTGGCTTGTTGGGTTAGGCCAACGAGGGCCCATCGGCAAGAATGACGTGGGCAAAACGTCACGTTTTAACGTTGGTCCGACATTGACTTATATAGTCGTATTAACGTTGGGGTTTAGTCGGCTCAATGTTGGCTTGACGTCAGAAATAGCAAAATAAATGGTTGGGCAAACGATGGCTCAACATTGGCAATTGACGTTGGCGTATGGGGGTTGGGCCAACGGGCCCAGCGGCAAGAATGACGTGGGCTAGACGTCACGTTTTGACGTTGGCCCAACATGACCGCCTACATTGGGCCAACGATGGGCCAACGTAGCATTGTTATCTGGGTCCATACCAAGTGCCATCATAAAGCAACTTATTGACTTTTATCCTCATTTTATAGCATTGGATGTGGCTGTTCTCTTCGACATTATACATAGAGGATTTCCGAGTACCGATAGAATGGACGTGCAATCTGCATGCTGACACAACTCACACGATTGGTGCTGGTGGTGACCGCGATTGACTTATGGATACGGTAATTCATTGAGAACCTTTTTCTTGGACTGTGGACAGAGATAAATGATAGATCTGTGTTTTGAAACTAGAATTTCATCTTCAAATTAGCAGGCAAAATCATTGAGAGTTTATTTTGGCATACCATTGTCTGTCAATTGCTATACTTGTACAAAGTGATCTCACTAGGATTCGAAACTGGGAAAACAACATAGATAAATGTCAGAGGAGGAAAGAATGTGCATTTAGCGCATATATTTTTGAAAACTTATCATGGGCAGATGGGTGTGATTGTTATGTTGTTATACCAGAAAATCTCAATAAACAAGGGCAGAAATTACTGGACATGAGAAAAGATTCACAATGCATTTTAGAATAAGCATCAACATTCCCTTACACCATTTTCAGAATGATGAAAATTATTTTAGCATGATTTTATTTTGTATCTCTACAAGATTTTCAGAATGTGGCCCTTATATTTATTATTTTGCTTATTAAGGACAAATGCATTAGACATACTGTATACTGTATGTAACATGGTGAAAAATAGGGTCCCCTACAAAAAAATTATTGACTTGTTTAAAAAACATCCAAATGGCCATCTAATACCCTTTAACTGAACAACGACCCCCACTGTTTTGAAACATTCCACAAACATTCATCAAAAGGCACTGGTCAGTAGTGTTGGCCTCGTGGCATCAGTTTTACTTTTACCACCGTCAAAGAAACAACTGCTGGTCAACGACTCATTCATTTCTTCTTTTTTCTTCTATATGCAGGTAAGAAGATATCTTTTATTTGTATTATTCGTTTAGTATTTAAACCTTATTTTAACGATACGTCGCCATAACACTCCCCGACCAGCCGGCCCTCACCGGTTGATTCCAACTAACGGGCGAGCCGAGCCAGCTGCCCGTTGATTGGTGGAGCTCGCTATTGTTCCCGCTAGCCTAGCCTAGCAAGCGTGCCTGTGTGCACCGACCAATCGACGTTGCCCGTTATTGACCTATTAGGAACGTACTCGCTCATGAGAGATTGTGCGTTTGGAGCCACAGAAAAGCATAAAACCGATTGTTTACATTATATTATATCACTCCTGACTCCTGACTTCGATCACACTTGACGATAACACGCTTTTGCTTTTGCTCCGCATATTACCTTGTAAATTGTCTTCATTTTGTTCAATTTTAACTATTATATTTGTTGTTTGTTCGTTATTAGTGAGTACACGTTCGTATTCTTTGGTTTATGTTATATAGTGAATATTTTGTTGATCTTTCTGTGAATTTGTTTGATTTTCGTCAGTATCGTGAGCACATTTGTGATTTGTATTTATTGTAATATATATGCCTTATATATGCCTTATACTCGTATACTTGTGCTTATATGGTTGTATTTGGTGTGCTAATTTGGTGTGTATATATATACTTATACGTGTATAATTTGTCTCATATACGCGTATGTGACCTGCGAAACTGGTCCGCAGGTATTAAAATAAATTAATCAATAAATAATATCAAAACCTAACAAATCTATCCCTGGTTCGTTTACTAGAAGACTATGGAAAGGAAGACACTGAAGACAATAACTTAACTTTAAACTCTTTATTAAATTCCAAATATAAAACACCAAAACATAAACAAAAACTAAAAGACAAAACCCAAAAGGCAAAACGATAAAAACTAAAACTTTATCTTGAAACCAAAAACTAACGACTAAGACCTAAAACAAAAACTAAAAGCTAAAACCTAAACCTTAAACGGAAACCTGACACAACACAGTTTTATACAGATTACAGCGTAACCATCAACACCTGTGAAACAAAGAACAAAACACACATAATGAATAAACACATTTTAACTAAATCAAAGTGTCAATTACATCCCGCAACTAAATACATGTGCAATATGAAATAACTAAGTAAACTCCAATTACAAACACTTTATAACCGTGATAACTAAGATGGTTCAGAACAAATATCTACTCGTATTCACTGTCAACTCTCACAATAATACTACGCTGAAAGCTACACTATATTATGAACTTAAATGAAGAATAATCTCACTGTAAATCTATAATTATAACAAGTGCAAAATACATCTACAAATCAAAGAAGAATCTCGCTGAACATGACCACCTATCACTGATAAGTGAATTGAACACCAACTATACATTCGATATCGACTCCAACATATATTAAATAAGAAGCTCACACTCTCTTACAACCAATGTACATAATCAAATACAAACTTATGTAAAATATATAGTATTCACCTTATAATCAGCAATACAAGGACAGCTTCCACCAGCACTACACTAACAAAATGGCTTTCAGGTCCACTGGTCCAGGATCCAACTTCACAACACGGTTACTTTTACGAGGAATGATATTAGCTTTCTAACACCTCATATTTATACCTTTTCTCTAAAAGCAAGATTCAAGTTGTTAGTAAACACCAAACAAACTTGATGTAACTAAGAAAGATGACATAAAGGAAGAGGATATAACGCAGAACAAAGAGGGCATTGAACTTGTCCTGAGTTGGGCTTGGGGCTGGGGGAGTGTTTGAATAGAGCTGCCCAGCAGCTTGGTACAAGGCGGGTTTATGGGGGCATGAATAGGGGCGATGCAGGGAGGATCAATAGAGGGGTGGGTATGAAAGAAATGGGTGGACTCATAGCTTTGAAAGAGGATCTAGATAGAGAGAGCTGAACAACTTAGCTTTCTTCATTAAAATATATCTAGTATACCACTACATGTAAAACTGACCAAGATGGCTTTCTTCTATATTGCCTACCAACATTATACTGAGTACAGAACTAAAATGATATAACATTACGATAAAATATTACAGAAATATATATTCAAGTGTTCCATCCTATAAATATATATTACGGTACAAAATTACCACGACACGTACATAAACGTATAATAAATACGCCGCTGCAGCTTATACGGCTTTATGCACACTATGATTATCTAGGCCCGTCTTGTGTGCGAACGCTATTGTATTGCTTTCACGGTGGTGTGAATATTTTATAATACTGCGCTCACTGCATATAAGCCTGAGAATATAGTGTATAACTCTTTATATACGACACTGATTATTGTACTGCTTTCTACCCACGGTGTATATAGTTTATTCTATTTGCGAGCGTCTGTGCATTGTATTTATCACGGTAGTGTGAACTTACACTATACTGCGCTCGTAGTATTATACACGTGTATGTCCGGTGTGTGGATAGTTTTGTGCATATTGATATTGTGTTAATATATGTAATATATAATACACGCTTAACTGTGTGGTAAATATTATATTGATTTAGATAGAGTATTACTTTATTTTTTGTTCGATAAGATACCATGGCGGCAGCAAGCATTGTCGACATGGAATGCAATATAGATGATGGGTATGTCCTCGTAGAGGACTCAAATAACCCAAGCAAAAAATGAAAAGCAGTTGATGTGGACGATGCTGCCCCCGCTAGAATTATTGTGGAAGAGACCCTTGTCTCCCTCATGCCCGTGGAAAAAATAAAAATCTAAGTAACTTGAGCCCTCTGCTCATTGCCAAAGAGATAGACCGCGTAGCCGGCGGTCCAGTGGCCAGCATTACGAAGACATATAGAGGCTTAAAGATAAAAGTACACAATGTGAAACAATATCGCGCGTTGATGAACGTCACTAGGATAGGCACAATGGACATCCAAGCCACATCTGGAAGCCCAGCACGGACTTTAAAGGGAGTCATCTCTGGCATTGACCAGAGTGTCCCGGACGAGGAAGTGCTGGAAGCTCTCCAAGATGTCGGCGTCATCAATGCCAAGCGCATAACCAAAAAACAAAAGGGAACTTGGACCCCTACAATGGCAATTTGTTTAGATTTTAAAGGCCAGCAGTTGCCACAATATGTATATTTGGGCTATGAACGCAAACTGGTAAAAGCATACGTCCCCCCGTTGCGAGGTGTTTTAAGTGCCAACGATTTGGCCACACGGTCGCAACTTGCCGCGCCAAACTGCGCTGCCCCACATGCAGTGCAGCGCATGAGTGGAAGGACTGCCCCAACAAGCAGTCGCCCCTCTGCGCTCACTGTAGGGGCAAACACAGCGCGGCGTTCCAGGGGTGCCCACATTTTAAAAAAGCAAAGGAGATTCAGGCTCATAGGATAGCCAATAGGATTTCTTATGCTGAGGCTGCTAAACAGCTCGCAAATAAAACGAAGCAAGCACCAGCATCAGCAGCGCATCCACCTACCGCTCCCCCCGCTGTGGCTAAGAACACTACCCCCGCTGTGTTCAAGAACACTACCCCCGCTGTGCCCAATAATCCAGCCCCTACTGTGTCGAAGGATACAACCCCCTCTGACTCACAGACCCCCGCAACCCAGGGAAACTCTTCACAAAAAAAGAGTAAAATTCCGAAGGCACACAAACTTAAGCCTACTAATAAACCCACACTCAAGCTCAAAACTAACTCAATGCAGACAGAAAAAACAATTCTCATTGAGCAGAATACTCAAACACAAACTCAATCTCCCCCGGAACAGGCATGCTTCAAATTGGAGCAAATATTGGGACTTAACATAATTAATAATTTGAATGAAACACACACAAAGAGTAATAGAATTAAACTGGTAGTGGATGCTGCTGCGAAATGCTGTGGGATTATTATAGATCCTAAAGCAATCCATCAAATGATTGCAGTTTAATATATATATAGGATCTTTTTTGGAATTGTGCCGGTTTTATGATATTTATGTTCGTCTTTTTTGCGAGCATCACTTATAAGCGCCTTTATAATTATAATTGTATGCGTTTGCGCCCCATTATCTGCACGCGGGTGCGTGCGGACCCACACATTTGTAGGGAGCCTCGTGAATGGCTCATGCTGTATTGTAAACTACTAAGAATATGAATAGAAATAAGGATATAAATGCACTCCGTATATTACAATGGAATGCAAGAAGTTTACATAGTACTGGAGATGATTTAACGCATCACCTTAGTAAATGTAATGATTTGCATCATATTTTATGCTTGCAAGAGACATGGTTACAAGGGGACAATGTTTTTAACATTCCACATTATATTAGTTTATTAAAACCAAGACATTCAGGAATCAGAGGAGGGTGTACGATATTTATTCATAAGTCAATAACTTATGAAATAGTACCCTTCCCTCCTGACGATGAATATCAACAAGTTAATGTTTTTGTAAATGGCATAAAGATATCGATTATAAATTTTTATAATCCTTGTCAAAAGATTCAGAAAGATTACTTAGAAACATTAATAGATCCCACAATTCAACATACAATAATTTGTGGAGACTTTAATTCACACAATCCCCTTTGGGGCAGTGAAAAGAAATATTAATGGCTCGGTATTCGAAGATTCTATTGAAAAATATGATTTGGTCTGTTTAAACGATGGTACCCCCACTAGGTATGATGTAAAAAATGGTATATCTACTCATATTGATTTAGCAATAATGAGTAGAGAATTAGCTTCTAAAAGTTCTTGGGCTGTTCTGGAGGAGAATTGTGGCAGTGATCACAATATAATATATTTTGAAATACAATTTAGTAGAAATCAAAATGTATATATTGAAAGTGAAGAAGAAAAGAAATTGGCATATAAGAAAGCAGATTGGGACAAATATAAGTCTGCCTTGATAAATGTAGAATTTCAAGAAAATAATGATGCTGTACAAGCATTGTATGACGATTTTATTGCCCAAATAAATGTAGCAGCCAAAGTAGCTATACCTAAACAAAAGAAGTGTAAGGATATCGCACCAGTCCCATGGTGGACTCCAGAGTGTGATGATGCTAAAAAGGAGCGTAATAAAGCTAAACGAAAAGCAGAGCGAACTATGTTAATGGTAGACGTTAAAGATTATACTGACAAAAGAGCAACCGCCCAACGGGTTATTAGAGAAGCAAAGGATAATCATTGGAAACATTTATGTGGTGAAGTCAATATACACACTCCAATGGTTACCCTTTGGAAAAAAGTTAAAAGACTACAGGGTATTGTAGAAAATGATAATAATGATAATAATGTCCCATTGAAAATAAATAGTGTCTTTGTCAATGATGATAAAGTTAAGGCGGATGCTCTAGTCAATAATTTTGGTAATCATATGCGGATAAATGATGATAATCAAATAGAGTTAGAATGTGTAAGTGATAAATATATTGACACTTGTGATGCGCTTAATGAATCCTTTTGTATAGAGGAATTAATTAATGTAATAAAACACATTAAAAATATCGCACCAGGGTTAGATATGATAGGTAAACAATTATTAGAAAATCTTCCTGTAAATTGTATACGACAGATGTTGCATATTTTTAATATGATATGGGAATTAGGTATTATACCTACATCTTGGCTACATGCTGTAGCGATACCTATTCGGAAAATGAATAAGGAATTTGGCTCAGTAGGCTCCTATAGACCAATTTCATTAACCTCAGTTTTGAGTAAAATAATGGAAAAAATGATAGTCAATAGGCTTGCTAGGCAGATTAAAAAAGATAATTTGTTGGATTATGCACAGACTGGATTTGTAGAAGGTAGAAGAGGAATGGATAATTTATTACGATTAGAAAGAGACATTATAAAAGGATTCGCGGGAAATGAATATACTAGTTGTATATTTATGGATTTTGCTAAGGCTTTCGATACAGTTTGGAGGGATGGCCTTTTGGTGAAACTAAAAAGTATGGGTTTTGTTGGAAAGGTATATAATTGGATAGTAGCCTTTCTTGGGAAAAGACTCATTCAGGTGAGAGTTGGTAAGGAGCTGTCTGAGCCATTCATTACTACACGAGGTTTGCCTCAGGGCAGTGTCATAAGCCCTGTATTATTTAATTTGTATATGCATGACTTAGTGAAAGTATGCAAAACCCCTATGGCAATATACGCAGATGATGTAGTGTTTTGGATGAGGAACAAAGATGTTGACTCATTACAAAAGCAACTACAAATAGAAACAAATAATGTCGTAGAATGGTGTAGTAAATGGAAATTGATGGTGTCCATAGACAAAACATGTATTATGACATTCACGAAAAGAAGAAAAGAATGTACATTAAATATTAAAATAAATGATGTGCAATTACAGAATGTACATGAATACGAGTACTTAGGAATGAGTCTTGATACTACGTTAACATGGAAACCCCATGTGGAAAAAATGATAATTAAATGTAAAAAAAGGATAAATTTCCTAAGATGTATATCGGGTGGTAACAACTGGGGACCGGACTCTAAAATACTCTTGATTTTATATAAAACTTTAGTACGTTCTATACTAGAGTATGGCTGCGAGGTATACGAAGCTGCCCCAGTTACTACCCTTGCAAAAGTCAATTCGGTACAATATTTGGGCCTGAAGACTGCTACAGGGGCACTCCATGGTACCGCCCTAGCAGCTCTTCAGGTCATTTGTAATGAACCCCCATTAGATATACAAAGAGCAATGAAAATTGATAAATATAAATGCTATATACAGAGTATTGGAAATGATAAGCTCAAACATGATATACTCGAACCTTGCTGGCAGGATGAGGTTATTAAGCTAATGGATGAAAGGCGCACGCCGAAACCATTATTGTTACGTACACAAAATGAAAATATGATAATTCAACAACATGTTGATTTTGCTATCCCATTTTGGCACCTCTCAGTACCTCTCATTGATACAACAATACACGATGCCTGCAGGGTGAAAGATAGTATACATTTGAAGAAACAAATATCCATGGATAAAATAAATGTCACATGGAATGATATGTTGCATACATACACTGACGGGTCAAAGGACCCAGCTACGCATAATACATCGTCAGCGGTATATATTCCATATTATGATGTTAAAATAAAAAAGAAGATATCCCCAGTATCTGTATGTAGAGCGGAGCAGGCTGCCATCTTACTGGCACTTGAATGGCTGGAAGATTTTCGGCCTGCATCCTCCATTATCCTTACAGACTCACTAAGTACATTGTTGTTAATTGAAAATAATTGTTGGAATTGTGATTCCAACATTATTAAAGAAATTGTGTTTAAATATACTCAATTGATAAATCAAGGTCATAATATAATACTAGCGTGGATACCATCTCATTGCGGTATTGAAGCAATGAGATGGCTGACAATTTAGCTAAAGAACCTTGTCTAATGTAAATATAGATATGCAAATTTTATTGAATTTACAGGAATGTACATTATATTATAAACAGAAATATATGGAAATGTGGCAACGCAGATGGACAACCCATACTCACGGGCGATCTCTATTTTATTTAGAACCCACTGTTGGAAATGCCCATTCCATGCAGTTTAAATGTCGACGCAATGAAATATTATATTATAGATTAAAATTGGGACAGACATTATTGCCCGATTATCGTTTTAATATGGGACTTGCACCACACAATCTGTGTGAAACATGTCATATTGTGGATAATATATCTCACTATTTATTATATTGTACTAAATATAATGTGGAAAGATACTCTCTTAAAAGAGATATGAAGGTGAAGGTTCTCACTATAAAAGATACATTTAAGCCAGATAATTTCAGATATCTGATTAAATTTATTAAACATACTGGTAAGTATGATACACTATAATTTGTTATAATAGAGTAAGACGTGATTGACAAGATGAGCGCGCGGGTGCGTACCCACTGTCTCACACGCCTTTGTTCTATTGGTTATAATTAATGTATAGATTAGAAGATAACATAATGTACTTGTGTTATTATAATTAAATACTTTTTAGGTTGGCGTTTGAAAATAAATTGATATAATAGTTATTCTTTTATTATATTATTATTTATATATTAATAGATTACAATGCAATCGACGGTGATCATAGCGGGCCACAGCCTAATCGCCAGACTAGCCACGTATGGTCTTAACATGGGACTTCACACCGACACCGTCCGCTACATGGGCATCCCAGGCGCCACCATCAGCCGGATACGCCCCCCCCCCCCCTCCCTCCTACGTGCCGCACGAGAGGACAACCCGAAGGCCATTATTCTCCAAATCGGCGGAAACGACATCGGGGACAGGACCGCCGACCCAGCCGAGGTCGTGGCCGAATTAAAAGGCCTGGTCGAGGAAATTAACATCGCCTCGCCGTCGACCACGGTGGTGGTCCTGTCCCTGCTCGAGCGCCTTAGAACAAGACGACACGACTGCCCCCGTCCGGGAGTACCACCGGAGCGTGCGGCTAATCAATGGAGTGGTTCCAATACTGTTATCTCCATCGACCATATTTTGGAACCACAAAAACTCCAGATTAGCCAACCCCTTCGCGGAGTACTGCCCGGACGGGGTGCACTTCAAAAATCAAAAAAAGTACTATAAATCTGTAAAAGGAGCGATCCTTAAATCTTTAAAGTAAACTCTGAATAATCACAGACAAGATTCGTCTGTGACTGTAAAAGAGCACATGCGTTTCTTTGTATATATAGAATGCCCAGGTGTACAATATTATAATTAATACAAATATATATATATTTATATATATTGTCCTCAGATTGGGCGCGGGTGCGTGCAATCTGCTGACAAGAAGTGTAATAATAATATTATTGGTATTTACATTTATTTGAACGCAATTGCGTTCATACACTAGTTAAAAACCGTTATAAACTAAATATATTATTATAGATACATTTATATTTAATAGTTGTCAATAAATTACATTTATCTCAGACCGAGCGCGGGTGCGTTTGATCTGATGATAATATGTTCTCTATATAGTAGTATACACAAGCTGTAGTACGCTCTGACTATCCACAGACAGGATTCGTCTGATGACTGTAAAAAGAGCACATGTGGTTTCTTTGTATATGGGCAATTCCACGAAAAATGTCACCCAAGGATGGAAAAATGAAACTCATGGGACAGCCTTGTTAACTACTGGATAGTAATGAGGAAGGACCATATTTTGATGACTAAAGGAAAAAAAGTTTTGAAATTCAATGCAGAATTTTTTTTTTTTTGGCCATTGAATTTGGGACAAAAATTGTATGTATTACCCCAAAAAATGATGAAATTTGCATCCGTTGTTTGTGAAATAAAATTTAAAAATATGGATCACTTCAGAACAATAATTCTACTTCTAATGTCTTGTTTATGCTTTGTTTTAACATCATAGAAAAGGAAATTGTGTACAAATCTTTACATTTTGAAAACTGTTATTGGATAAAATCTTGATTCTTACAACATTGATGTGTAATGTCCGTGACGTTTTAGATATAAAAGTTTTTGTAGAAGCAGAAGTCCTAATTCAATTTAATTCAAAATTCATTTGCAAAGCTAGAATGTTATATCACAAAGTATATCAAGAGCATTTACTAAAATATTTGATGGCTTGTCCAGAATGGCGTCACGGACATTACGTCACGGCTGCGTCACGGACATTACAAGCACAGTGAAAAGTATAAAAAAGCAGAGCAAAAAAATATCAAGCATTATTTTCTTATGTAAATGTCTTACTTTAGCCAAGAAATAAGATAATCCCAAGTAACAGGGCGACTACTACTGTCCTGGTTCAAGTTTTAATAAATTGTATCGTTAATTAGATAGTGAACTTTTAGTCAGTACTCTGAACTATTTATAAAACTAAATTCCTAGCTTAATTTGAACATACATGTCTCAATAATCAATAAAGACTTGACTATAACTTACTGGGAGGAGAAAGATATGGTTAAATCTCATATAGTACCCAGGTAGCAAGCCAACGTTGGTCCAACGTTGGACCAACGTTGTCCAATTTTTTCGGCAACGTTGGTCCAACGTTGTCCGGCAACGTTGGACCAACGATGGTTGCGTACGCCCAATCAACGTTGCTCCAACGTTGCCGAAAACGAAATGCCAACGTTGGATCAACGTTGGTCCATCGTTGAAAAGTTGTTATTTGTCAACGTTGGACCAACGCTTTTCCAACGTTAATCCAAGGTTGGTATTTTGTTGGAGCAGCGTTGATTGGGCGTACGCAAACGTTGATCCAACGTCAAAGCAACATGTGTCCAACAAGCATCCAATATGTCTCCAACATGCATCCAACAAGCAGCCAACATTGGACCAACGCTTTTCCAACGTTAATCCAAGGTTGGTATTTTGTTGGAGCAGCGTTGATTGGGCGTACGCAAACGTTGATCCAACGTCAAAGCAACATGTGTCCAACAAGCATCCAATATGTCTCCAACATGTCTCCAACAAGCATCCAACGTTGGTCCAGCGTAATTCACCAACATTTCTCCAACGTTGGTCCAACGTTGATCCAACGTTGGTCCAACGTTGGTCCAACATTGGACCAACGTCTCACCGTACTAAAAAAATTTAATTAATATTCATATGACACGCCTATTGGTGATATCTAGAACATCCTATCCTAGCTTTCCCTTTACCTAAGACTAACCTAACCCTAACCCTATTCCTAGTCCTATTCCTATCCCTATCCATATAGTCCTATTCCTATTCCTACACTCACTACATCTACATCATCCACTCAGCTTTATATAACCTAGCTTCTGTGTTAATATTTGTTTGATGGTTGGTATTTCGATAAAGTTGAATGTTTGGATAAAGTTTTAAGAATTTACACAAGTACATCATGGAAACAAACCTTTAGAATGTTTTTGTAGATAAATAACTTACATATATTTCAAATAATGAGTAAATAATAACATTGGATTCATTCTGAACAATCAAATAACATGATTATTAATGCTTTTTGCAGTCAATGATAACCACTCATGAATATTCATGAATAATAACCAACGTTCATCCAACGTTGAACCAACGTTGATCCAACGATGGCATACATCCTGCTTTCAGCAGCTAATTTTAAATCCTTTTATTATGCAAGGGGGTTTTGACCACCTGTGCTACGAGTAAAAAAATTACCTTTTCTAACATAACAGCTACATGTAGTGAACAACAGATGTGAAATGTTGGATTCTCGTTGGAATAACGAACGTTTCACTGTGGGTTACCGATGTCGATCCAACGTTGCTCTAACGAGATTGTCCAACCTCCATTTCACTTTGAGTTACCGATGTTGATCCATCGCATGGTGTTGTAATATAATACAAGTAGGCGAAATGCCATGTGTAACTCTGGCATAACAATAATAAATACTGGTAAATTACAAACTTGAGTGTCAGGGTAGACTACCCGACACCCAGAAGATGGAACCAGGGGATTATTCTGCCCCTTTCGTACGGTTGTCATCCCCTATTGTAAGACCGACATTTACCTTATGCAAAATGGTTTAACGTGCTAGTGCCAGGGTGGACTACCCAACGCCTAGATGATACCAAGGGATTATTCTGCCCTAAATGGTATTCATCTCTATCACAAATCTAATCTATCCGGTGGTCTGAGAGTAGACGTCGAAGTGGGTATAGCGCCTGTCACGTTCTTGCGAGGGCGGCTTCACCTCACTCCAGCACGCTTCTGGGACCTCCGTTTCCTCGTTTACTGGAACATGGATGTTACCTTCAGGTGCGCGACGCTTCTTTAGATGATGTCTGTTCCGGCGATACCGCCCACCTTTCTCACTCTGGATGTGGTACGAGCGGGGCGTTGAATCTTGAGTTGTCACTACGCCAGGTTTCCATTCTTTTCCCACTTGGTAGTACACACGTTCTCCAGACTTCAACACCGGCAGCGACTTGGCACCCTGGTCATAGTATCGCTTCTGCCTCTTCTGGAGCTCTTTCTTCCTACTAGCTATGCACCGTTGATAACGAACAGTACAGTTCTCAATAAAGCGTTTTCTGGATGGTATATCCGGTCACACATCAACCGTGAAGCTCGCCTCCCAAAATGGATTCAAATTAGCATTTCTACAACACAGGTCATGGCGAATCGAATCAGACATACAGTCACTTTCACTTCAGACACCATGTTGTAATATAATACAAGTAGGCACACGAGTATAGTTGAAAGCTTACTTTATTAACTGCTTGTAGATCGATGGCCCAACTCATACATGGTCTCTTGACACCCGATATCGATCCTATATGGTAATTCACCGGGGATGGCGCACTTCTATTTATGATTGTAATTCTACTTGAGTCCACTCATTACTGTTGGTCTAACGAGATTGTCCAACGTCTTTTTCACTGCGAATTACCGATGTTGATCCAACGTTGGTCCAACGAGATTGTCCAACGTCTTTTTCACTGCGAGGTACCGATGTTGATCCAACGTTGGTCCAACAAGATTGTCCAACGTCTTTTTCACTGCGAGTTACCGATGTTGGTCCAGCGTTGCTCCAACGAGATTGTCCAACGTCAATTTCACTGCGAGTTACCGATGTTGGTCCACCGTTGGTCCAACGAGATTGTCCAACGTCCATTTCACTGCGAGTTACCGATGTTGGTCCAACGTTGGTCCAACGAGATTGTCCAACGTCTTCTTCACTGCGAGTTACCTATGTTGGTCCAACGTTGGTCCAACGAGATTGTCCAACGTCTTTTTCACTGCGAGTTACCGATGTTGATCCAACATTGGTCCAACAAGATTGTCCAACGTCCATTTCACTGCGAGTTACTGATGTTGGTCCAACGTTGGTCCAACGAGATTGTCCAACGTCTTTTTCACTGCGAGTTACCGATGTTGATCCAACGTTGGTCCAACGAGATTGTCCAACGACTATTTCACTGCAAGTTACCGATGTTGGTGCAACGTTGGTCCAACGAGATTGTCCAACGTCCATTTCAGTGCGAGTTACCGATGTTGGTCCAACGTTGGTCCAACGAGATTGTCCGACGTCTTTTTCACTGCGAGTTACCGATGTTGGTCCAACGTTGGTCCAACAAGATTGTCCAACATCCATTTCACTGCGAGTTACCGATGTTGGTCCAACGAGATTGTCCAACGTCTTTTTCACTGCGAGTTACCGATGTTGGTCCAACGTTGGTCCAACGAGATTGTCCAACGTCTTTTTCACTGCGAGTTACCGATGTTGATCCAACATTGGTCCAACAAGATTGTCCAACGTCCATTTCACTGCGAGTTACCGATGTTGGTCCAATGTTGGTCCAACAAGATTGTCCAACGTCTTTTTCACTGCGAGTTACCGATGTTGGTCCAACGTTGGTCCAACGAGATTGTCCAATGTCTTTTTCACTGCGAGTTACCGATGTTGATCCAACGTTAGTCCAACAAAATTGTCCAACGTCTATTTCACTGCGAGTTAACGATGATGATCCAACGTTGGTCCAACGAGATTGTCCAACGTACATTTCACTGCGAGTTACCGATGTTGGTCCAACGTTGGTCCAACGAGATTGTCCAACTTCTTTTTCACTGCGAGTTACCGATGTTGGTCCAACGTTGATCCAACGAGATTGTCCAACGTCCAACGAGTTCCAACGAGTTTGCAAGTTTCCGACGTTGGTCCAACGTTGGCTTGCTACCTGGGAACCGTGAAGCTCGCCTCCCAAAATGGATTCAAATTAGCATTTCTACAACACAGGTCATGGCGAATCGAATCAGACATACAGTCACTTTCACTTCAGACACCATGTTGTAATATAATACAAGTAGGCACACGAGTATAGTTGAAAGCTTACTTTATTAACTGCTTGTAGATCGATGGCCCAACTCATACGTCTCTTGACACCCGATAATATACATATCGATCCTATATGGTAATTCACCGGGGATGGCGCACTTCTATTTATGATTGTAATTCTACTTGAGTCCACTCATTACTGTTGGTCTAACGAGATTGTCCAACGTCTTTTTCACTGCGAATTACCGATGTTGATCCAACGTTGGTCCAACGAGATTGTCCAACGTCTTTTTCACTGCGAGGTACCGATGTTGATCCAACGTTGGTCCAACAAGATTGTCCAACGTCTTTTTCACTGCGAGTTACCGATGTTGGTCCAGCGTTGCTCCAACGAGATTGTCCAACGTCAATTTCACTGCGAGTTACCGATGTTGGTCCACCGTTGGTCCAACGAGATTGTCCAACGTCCATTTCACTGCGAGTTACCGATGTTGGTCCAACGTTGGTCCAACGAGATTGTCCAACGTCTTCTTCACTGCGAGTTACCGATGTTGGTCCAACGTTGGTCCAACAAGATTGTACAACGTCCATTTCACTGCGAATTACCGATGTTGGTCCAACGTTGGGCTAACGAGATTGTCCAATGTCTTTTTCACTGCGAGTTACTGATGTTGGTCCAACGAGATTGTCCAACGTCTTTTTCACTGCGAGTTACCGATGTTGATCCAACGTTGGTCCAACGAGATTGTCCAACGACTATTTCACTGCAAGTTACCGATGTTGGTGCAACGTTGGTCCAACGAGATTGTCCAACGTCCATTTCACTGCGAGTTACCGATGTTGGTCCAACGTACGTTGGTCCAACAAGATTGTCCGACGTCTTTTTCACTGTGAGTTACCGATGTTGGTCCAACGTTGGTCCAACAAGATTGTCCAACGTCCATTTCACTGCGAGTTACCGATGTTGGTCCAACGAGATTGTCCGACGTCTTTTTCACTGCGAGTTACCGATGTTGGTCCAACGTTGGTCCAACAAGATTGTCCAACGTCCATTTCACTGCGAGTTACCGATGTTGGTCCAATGTTGGTCCAACGAGATTGTCCAACGTCTTTTTCACTGCGAGTTACCGATGTTGGTCCAACGTTGGTCCAACGAGATTGTCCAACGTCTTTTTCACTGCGAGTTACCGATGTTGATCCAACGTTGGTCCAACAAGATTGTCCAACGTCCATTTCACTGCGAGTTACCGATGTTGGTCCAATGTTGGTCCAACAAGATTGTCCAACGTCTTTTTCACTGCGAGTTACCGATGTTGGTCCAACGTTGGTCCAACGATATTGTCCAACGTCTTTTTCACTGCGAGTTACCGATGTTGATCCAACGTTAGTCCAACGAAATTGTCCAACGTCTATTTCACTGCGAGTTAACGATGTTGATCCAACGTTGGTCCAACGAGATTGTCCAACGTACATTTCACTGCGAGTTACCGATGTTGGTCCAACGTTGGTCCAACGAGATTGTCCAACTTCTTTTTCACTGCGAGTTACCAATGTTGGTCCAACGTTGATCCAACGAGATTGTCCAACGTCCAACGAGTTCCAACGAGTTTGCAAGTTTCCGACGTTGGTCCAACGTTGGCTTGCTACCTGGGTATGATCAAATTGCAAAAATGATACTCTTAGTCCATGATTTTTCATGTGTTATGCCCATGATGTACACAACTTTTTTTAGATTTTACAATTTTTTGGCACAAAACAGCATTGTACCTCATTCAAAATGTATAATATTTTTTTTAATAGTTGAACATTTGGTTTACTGCACATTCTGTTGAAAAATTTCAAATTTTACAATAATTTTGGAAAAACTTATTAATATTTTAAAAATAATTTTTTGCTAATTGAAACAAAAATTGAAATATAATTTTTGTTCTCAAAACTGTTTGATTACATATCAAATGTACAATTAAAAAAGTGTCATGCACAATGGAACATTTTTTGCGGATTATTTCTGAGTTTAGAAAAAGTGGACAAAAGTGTAATGCCGTGACGCTGAAAATGTAATGTCCGTGACGCAACGTTTTGTTGTCTAGATCACATATGCCTGGCCCGTTTCCCCCAAAACAATTTGGATTCAATTCATCATTGCCTTGTCTATAATTAAATACCTAAATCACCTTTGTGTGGTCTCAGAACTCACAGACTTCTGGAAAGATGTATATGGATGCAAAAAGTCATGTCCAAAAGATGTAATGTCCGTGACGGCGCACATTTCGCAGAATTACTCAGTAACGAATTGGATAAATGTTCTGAAACTTTTTGTGCATACTTAACTAGGATATTTTTTTGTAATCAAAATCAAAGTTAGACATTAGTTAGAGGTATGAATTAGTAGTGGCATTGGAAAGTCATGAAAATTCTCTGATTTGTAATGTCCGTGACGCTGGAGTTGCCCATATATAGATAGTGTACGTGCACAATATTATAATTAATATAAAAAAATAAAAATAAATATATATATATATATATATATATATATATATATATATACATGTATATATACTTCTCGCTTATATATATATATATATATATATATATATATATATATAAAATTGCAAGGAGTAATCATAAATGATTGAGAAGGAAGAATAATAGTAGGCGTAGCTTAATAAACAATGTTCCTCCTTTTAATCCACCAAATGAAAAAAGGCACTGGTCGAAAAATTGGTCTCCGCCAGGACTCGAACCTGGGTCTCCGGCTTGGAACGCCGATGCCTTAACCACTAGGCCACGGGGACCGTGTGATTAAAGACAGATCCAGTTCAGGTCATTGGCAAGCCAATCTTTCGGCCCTTTGTACTCAAGTATTCATGGGGAAGGAGTTACGAACAATGCAAGCCGCCTTTACTTCAGCTGGATCACAATAGAGTGATTCAAGTATTAGTTAGAACATATATATATAAGCGAGAAGTGAACTAATACGTACAGCCTCGGTTTCTTCCAATATATAAATAATTGCAAGGAGTAATCATAAATGATTGAGAAGGAAGAATAATAGTAGGCGTAGCTTAATAAGCAATGTTCCTCCTTTTAATCCACCAAATGAAAAAAGGCACTGGTCGAAAAATTGGTCTCCGCCAGGACTCGAACCTGGGTCTCCGGCTTGGAACGCCGATGCCTTAACCACTAGGCCACGGGGACCGTGTGATTAAATACAGATCCAGTTCAGGTCATTGGCAAGCCAATCTTTCGGCCCTTTGTACTCAAGTATTCATGGGGAAGGAGTTACGAACAATGCAAGCCGCCTTTACTTCAGCTGGATCACAATAGAGTGATTCAAGTATTAGTTAGAACATATATATATAAGCGAGAAGTGAACTAATACATACAGCTTCGGTTTCTTCCAATATATAAATAATTGCAAGGAGTAATCATAAATGATTGAAAAGGAAGAATAATAGTAGGCGTAGCTTAATAAGCAATGTTCCTCCTTTTAATCCACCAAATGAAAAAAAGGCACTGGTCGTAAAATTGGTCTCCGCCAGGACTCGAACCTGGGTCTCCGGCTTGGAACGCCGATGCCTTAACCACTAGGCCACGGGGACCGTGTGATTAAAGACAGATCCAGTTCAGGTCATTGGCAAGCCAATCTTTCGGCCCTTTGTACTCAAGTATTCATGGGGAAGGAGTTACGAACAATGCAAGCCGCCTTTACTTCAGCTGGATCACAATAGAGTGATTCAAGTATTAGTTAGAACATATATATATAAGCGAGAAGTGAACTAATACATACAGCTTCGGTTTCTTCCAATATATAAATAATTGCAAGGAGTAATCATAAATGATTGAGAAGGAAGAATAATAGTAGGCGTAGTAGGCCAATTTTTCGACCAGTGCCTTTTTTCATTTGGTGGATTAAAAGGAGGAACATATATACAGCTTTGGTTTCTTCCAATATTTAAATAATGCAAAGAATAATCATATATACTTTTTTGAAGAGAAAGAAACCGGTCGAAAGTAATTGAATAAAGACTTAACAAAGGAATTATAGCGTGTTTCCGAGTTTATTTTATTGACTTTTTTTTAATATATATATATATATATATTGATATATACTGTCCTCGGATTTGTATTAGGCCGAACGCGGGTGCGTCCGTACTGACGATAATGCCATAAGAAGGCATACAATTTGATTGAAAATGTATGTTCATAGGTACTTGTAGATATTAATTTTATATTGAAGATTTTATATGCATAATATGATACTACTCTAGTTATTGTGCGGGGATGCACAAATGACTTATAGGGAAACAAAAAAATGATATATATATAATATAATAATTGTGAATAAATAGGATGACATTATGCCGAGCGCGGGTGCGTCCGTACTAATAATGTCCTAGAAGGTATACACTTTGTAGATTAGTGTATATTAAAGTTATAAATATATATTTTAGTGCGCGGGGGTGCACAATTTATTTATAGATGAGATATAAATACAGGGAAACCCCGGATAACACACAGTTATAATCAGGCCAAAAAGATTCTCCTCGTTATAAACGGTACCTCGTTATAAGCGAGGGTTTCCCTGTACATACATAGTAGACCTATAATAGTTGCTTATAGAGTAGTTTCTCGTCAGACCGAGCACGGGTGCGTCCGTATTGATGATGCTACTCCAGAAGGCATTCAATCTCTGTAAATATGTAGTATAGATTATATAGAATAAAATAAAGTAACTTAGTTAAGTCGTCATACAGACTGTTACTCTATTTTATTCTACTACAGCTCCTAATACCATAGTCGAGCACTTTTGGAAATTGTAGATTTACCACGATTCCCCCCGTATAGATTATATATATAAGTGCGCGGGGGTGCACAGACACTTTATAAATGTGATATAGACACATAAATATATAGTTGTTCTGAAAGTAGATTCTCGTCAGACCGAGCGCGGGTGCGTCCGGATTGATGATGCTACTCCAGAAGGCATCTAATTTTGGTAAATATGTAGTATGGATATATATATATATATATAAACATATAAGTGCGCGGGGTGCACAGTCACTTTATAGATGAGATATAGATACATAAATAACATAATAGTTTTTAATAGAGTAGATTCTCGTCAGACCGAGCGCGGGTGCGTCCGGATTGATGATACTACACTAGAAGAAATATAATCTCTGTAAACTTGTAGTATAGATATAAATACACATGCCAGTGCGCGGGGGTGCACATATGTTTTATAGACAAGATTTCGATATATAATATGAATTTGTTTTGGTGAAATACGAGGGGCGCATACACAGATATGATACACACAAATATATAATATATATAATAAAATAAAATATTGTCCTCAGATCGGACGCGGGTGCGTACATTCTGTCGATGATAGTGGTAATAATATAAATATAATATATTATACAAGATATATTATTATAAAAGATATATATTATAAAAGATATATATTATAAAATATATATATATTATAAGATATATATTATAAAAGATATATAAATTTGTATATGCATTATAATAACAAAATAAATGATAGCTTCTTTGGTTATTATACATGTTTGTATGCGTTTATCGGTGTGAGCGCGGGTGCGCACATATTGATAACCGTAGGTGGGAATGATTATAAAGATTAATATTTAAATTATAATTTTTTACAAGGAGACAGGGAGTGCGCCCTCGTTTGGCATCCACGGACGCAACCACGTTTCCCCATCACGATGGGGGTTTTTCGTGGCCTCCGCGAACTAGTGCATTCGCACTAGTCAGGTGCCAAACGCCTTACCCATTATTATGTTTGGCCTTCGGCCAATTATATAGACATGGCGTAAATAGTCAATTTTGACTGAGTCGCCATTTAAACAAAAACTAAACTAAAGTAAAACTTGATAAAGTGTTGCAGCGGTACACGAAACGTCTTGATCTTTTAGATTCCTAGTTGACCATACATTGCGAGACAAACGAATATCACTTGCGATATTATTTCCGATATGTTGGATATGTTTGAATATCAGTAATTGTGGGAATGTTATTGGTTATTATGCTAAAATAAGAAGTTCAGATAGTTGCTGTTTTGTGATTTTGAACATAACATTGATTGGTTCTTTTGGTTGTATAACTTGAACATATATACATTGTTATTGATTTGTAAGTTAGTCATCACAGACTGGATGGTCTGATATTGATACATATAAATAGTATCTTAGGTTATTTTATAAGTACGTTATCTTGTTTTGTGAGATAATTGTGAGATATGAACGGATTGGTTTAGCATGTTTAATGTAAGGGAAAATGTGTTTGTTATGTAAAATAACTCAACTCACATTTAACAGTATATGGAATAGCATTGTGTGATTCAAGCATTTGTGTGAGGGAGTGGTCACTCCCCTCTATGAGGTGGTCTGTGTTTCCCGAATGTTTATTACTCTGGAATCGTATTTGTCAAGTTACTGTCGTCCGCACCTTGGTCAAATGAGGAGGAACATTTTAAAGAAATACATACACTAAAATAGAACGCTGTCCGAAGTTTAATGAGGTTGCTCACCTTGAAAATACAACTCTCTCTCATGTCTCGTACCTCGCTCCTCTATTTCCCTCTCCCTCCCCTCTCTCTCTTTTACATCCACATTTCTGCCTCTCTCTTCCTTTTCTCTCAACTTTCTCCCATTTCTGCTTTCCTCCCCTTTTTCTCCAAGTTGTTACTTTTAGAGAAGTTGTTATTCTATTATTTTGATGAAGTTTTGAACCTAGATGAAGTATTATACAATGTAGATGGATAATATTGTAGGACAACTTTTGTTGAATAAAGTGGAGAAATGGTTTAGGTCATATGTTTTTATATGATACTGATTTAGTTACTGAATAGATATTTCATGAAGGTGTTTATGGTTTAAGAGTTATACTATGTTTGGAAATAAACCGAACACAAAAATTAACTTCACCCCTAAGTAATTGCCCATAATTTCATAACCGATTAATTTTTCAAGATGTAATCTTACCACAATATTGGCACAGTTGTTATGTTCGATATGTGCGAAAATCAGAGATATTCATTACTTTATGGCTGAATGAGCACAGATTAAAGACAAAATGGCCCAATTCAAAAGTCACAAGGTATTTCGCGTGCCTGTACATTGTTGTGAATCCGCACATGTGGCGGAATGCATTGATCATGGTTTATGAAACAATGCTGTTTGATATTCTATTCATTTTGATTTTTTGATGGCACATGTGGTAAAATGCCTTAATAGCAATTGTAAAACAGTGAAGTTTTAAATTTTCCAACTCTCAATAATTTGTAATGATGATAATACGTTTGCGAATTTTGAAATATGACTATTTTTTCTGTAATGTGTGCTCACTCAACCATGGATTAATGGTAACCTCTTATTTTTACACATTGTTTTCCTAACTACCATATGGATATATTGGCAAGACGAAATCTTGAAACGATTCTTGGTTATGAAATTATGGGCAATTGAATAGGGGTGAAGTTACTTTTTGTGTTCGGTTTAGTTTTAAAAACATTTACCATTAAACTATCGGAGACATCAACCAGAAAGACCGGTTGAGTTACTCCAGCCTCAACCACCAGATTGAGGCCGCAATCAAGAGAGGATACGAGGAGGTGGAAGTCATCGAGGCTGTGCTGCGTTCCATGAACCCAGGGCTAAAGCTGAGATCCTACCTGGAGAATTACCCTGGGCTCACACTCCCCACCCTATACGGACTTCCTGAAATCACATTATCTGGAAAAGGACTCGACATCACTCTATCAAGAGCTGTCTCAAATCGCCCAGGGCAGGTCGGAAACCCCGCAAAGTTTCATCATGAGGGCGCTCGACCTGAGGCCTCCTGCGACTCATCTGCCGGACTTAAATACGACGTGGACCTCGTCAAAGACATGTTCCTGCATGCGGTAACGACAGGGCTGATGAAAGACAACATCCGTCAGGAGCTGAAGCCCTTCCTGAACATGAATACCCCGGACGACGTTCTCCTCGAACAGCTAAACATAGCTATCACCCTCGAGGAGAAACGAGTCCGGAAGATATCGAAATCCACACCTAGAGTAAGCACCGTCGCGGAAGCTGAAGCTGAAGCTGAAACAGAGACCCCTAAGCAGTCAACCAACCCGACTGGACTGGTCGCGGAACTGAAGGCCTGCATCATGCAGCTCCAAAATGCAACAAACTCAAACACCAACCAATTTCAAAACCCTGGATCGGCAGCACCACCGAAGCACCACCGAAGCACCACTGAAGCACCACTGAAGCGAGGGTGTAAGAGATGTCGGGAGGCTGGCAAGGGGCGGAACTGTCAGCACTGTTTCCGATGTGGAGCCGACAACCACTTCTCTCGGGGCTGCCGACAACGACGTGACATCCTGGGAAACGACACCGGAGCTCGCTAATGGGATCGGGCGCAGCTCCACGACATTAGGGATCCCCCAGTACAGGTGAGTGTCCATATCGTAGTGTAAATGGGATATTGTACAGGAACGTTGCATGTCTTCCCCCTCGACACAGGAATAGTTTGATTAAACTGGTAGGGGAGACTGAGGTGCATCGTTTCCTGTTCAATGAATGGGCACAAGGTTAACGCTTTGTGGCATACTGGGGCGCAGGTATCGGTGATTGCATATGAATTCCCTAAACATACCCTCTCAAATACTCCTTTGCGAGATATAAATGAATTGTTAACAACCAAATTACAGCTGAAGGCAGCCAATGGGTCAGAGATCCCTTTCATCGGCTGACCGTAGAGCGCGATAAGGCGTGCTCGTGAGCTACGTACGCGATTGACTTGATGTATAAATGTTTACGTACGTAAATATTTGTATACGTACATATATTAGCCAGCTGCGCTGGCAATCTCTTAAGTTATACACGACGGAATTCGGATACATTTGCATTTTTATTCGGAACAAAATATCTCGCAACATAGAGCGCTTTTTCTTGAAAGCAGGATCCTCCAAACGGCCTAATCCGCAGGAAGCTGACAGGCCTGAAACTTTAAGTGAATAACCATCCGAGAAAAAGAAGAAAAAGAAGCAAACTGTGGCCAAATCTCAAACGATTTTTATAATGCAGCTGGGCCAACGTTCCGAATACGTTCGCATGTATAGAATAATACGTAGTCAGGGCCGGGTAGTACGATAAGTATATTGAACAAGAGCTAGAGTTTTCATTCCTATAATTCGGGAAAACTAATTTTCTGCTCGAAACTGAGGTAATTCTGAATATTTTGGAACTGTATTTTCGTAAATATTGTTACATAAATCCATTAAAGCATCGATGTTTGTTATATTATCGCCATATAAACAGATGAATTAAAGCGTGAAACACTACATTTTTGGTTTCTCTGCTCTCGCATGTTTTTGTGCCTTGGCAGATCGCGTTACGTTTTGAGACTCGATCGAGAGAAGACTGTGCATTCATTCGGCAATAAGATTTGTCGTATTTGTTGAGGCAAATAATGAAATTGGAATTATGAAAATGGTGTCTGCAAATATGGGGAAATTGTCGTGAATTTATTGATTTTACACTTGGTGGTATGATCTCATCAAAATGTACGCCTGTCGCAAGTAGTTG
>JBAMJV010009148.1:0-43249 GCA_037951105.1 Echinarachnius parma | reverse complement strand
CTTTTGCAACTTTTCACTCGAAAAAATGTGCAGTGTGTTCCTTACCTTGGAATATACTAGAATTCAAGAAAGCATGACCTCGGGACCACATGATTGAAACCATTATAGAAACAGGCATACACCCTACATGCATGTCTATAATATATAGGCTACATTTGGGGAGGGTATGTGGGTAGACTTTTTGTATGTATCACCTCGGAAGTATGCTAGTTGTGCAAAGGATAGATATCCCCCACCATTCACCCTGTCATACCCCCAATCTATTCCTGTGATGTTTATATGCATGTCTATATATAGGCGACATTTGGGGAGGGTATGTGGGTAGATTATTTGTATGTATATCTTTAGAAGTATGCTAGTTATGCAAAGGAGAGATATCCCCCACCCTTCACCCTGTCATACCCCCAATCTATTCATGTGATGTTTTGTATTTTTATGGCAAATTATTAGTGGGGATGCGCCCCCAGGCAACATCACTGCATGTAGAGGTTGCTCCCCATGTACTCCTTATTTTTTAATAACACAGTGAATGAAAAATATAGATTTTCAGACAGTGTGAGCACATTATTTATCTTTTATGTCAACCAGTTGCAAATAACTACAAGTCTGTTTTGTGTTAGTATCTAACATGCGCACACACACACACACACACCCACACTCACACATACTCTGCGGATACATCACTACACAGAGCCCACATTTACATTCAAGTACAGTCAAACCTGTTATAGCAGCCACCTTTTTATAGCAGCAAACCTGCCTATAATGGCCACCAAACATGATCCCTTGCAGAGAAAAGGAATGTAATGGAACCTGTCTATAGTGATCACCTTTCTACAGTGGCCACTTTGATTGGCAGTCATGGTACACAGGTTTGACTGTACATTTTCATGCTTCTAGCCGTTTTCCCCCTTTACCTGGTACTATGTGTGCATTTTTTACATTTCAAACTAACAAAATCGCCTGTTTGTGTATGCTGGTAAATTGTACTTTTTTGAAGTAGGATTTACATTCCTGAAATTTGAAGCAATGCAAATGGTTGAATAACTTGTGTATTTACACAGCATTTTCACATTTTATGAAAATCAATTATATAACAATATGCAATTATTGTTATTTGGATACTTTGTATTTAATTTTTCAATAAATGCAGAAGCAACTGTTACAAAAAATGAAATACTGGGTGATTGATTCAACTTTTGGATGTGTGCAGATCATGTAGTGTCTCTGTGAATTTATTTATTTATTTATTTATTTATTTATTTTGGTATACATTTCAAACTGATCAGCAGCAGTGCTGAAAGGATCAGTGTACATTGAACATCAAAACATACATAGTATAAACAATACAATATAGCAATTGTTACATTCGAATTTGAATGAATTGGAACAACAAAATTTACAAAACTAAATCACTATAAAATAAACAAAGCTACATTACACAAAGAATAAATATCAGATCATTGTGCATAATTGTGTCTCATACATTGTCCACCTAGCCATTTGGTTGATCCTGATCTATGAAAAATACAATTGAGTTGGCCGACCCTTCAATACCCTGCACATAATAGGGGAAGCCTCTGTGAATCCAAGCAAAAGGAGGGTTAAAAGGACAATTGGCATAGTGATACACACTCACATTTCTTCATGGGTGTTATTAGCAACTTCAATCATACATTATATCAATAACCTTGTACAATTATTCTGAATCATATTATTTATTAGTATTTCATCTGAGAAAAACAATGGTTTGTTTGAGTTTTAAAAAATGATAAATTTATGTCATACACTATACAGGGAAACCCCGTTTAGCTCGCTTATAACGAGGTACCGTACTGCCCACTGATTTGAACTACAAATTAAAAACATCCTTTTTCATTAAATCATAATTACCTTTATCACATGTAATAGGGAAGACATGAAAGATATATTATCAAATTTATTTTGATTGAATTTGAAAAAGATAACAGATTGTTGCTATGAGCACTATTCGGTCATTGTTACTTCCCGCAACAAAACTTATCTTTGTTGATACAGTGGAACCTCCTAACAAGAGGTACCGGATACAGCGATGATAATTTTACACGTCAAGGATCTTTGTATTTTATTATTTTTAAGCCCAGACACAAGATACCCGACATAAGGTATTCAATCCAATTGTGCCCGAGGTGCTTGTTATAATAAGGTTTTGTTAATTTTTGCCAAAATGTGTGCGTGAATAATTCCATGCTAAAGAGTTGTATTTGAGAAATGAACTGTTTATGCTATATATCAATTTGAAGGCCTTATCGGTAGGGCCTTAACCCCTTGACCACAGGAACCAAGTGGGTTGTGTACAAAGTCTATGGGGATTTCATAAACTCGTAGGGAACGGGTTAATTTGGCATCAGCATGGTGAGGGATCTGTGGGCAATCACTGGCCGAACATCCCTGCCACTTCCCACGGTCGACGTCCACATCTAACATGTCTCATACGCTAGAAGTCCTGCTCCAATATTATGGTGTTTTCGCTCAGCGACGTACAGAGCTTTCAACGACGCAGGGAGCGATCTATTGCCCCGTTCACCGCGCTCAAATAACTTTCGTTGACAAGCAGTTTCGCTAATTTGGTGAAGGCGGACGTACATTCGTAGACTGCATGACGTCACATCTCGTTGTCACAAGCAATGTATAGACAACGCATGGCTGGCTTGTATTGTTAACACGCCAACTAATTGTCTATGTACTACACATGATAGCAATGTGCTGAATGTTTACCTCGCTACAAGCATGTTGATTGGTTGACCATAGAGCTGTATCGTGCCGTCGCATAATAACCGGAATAATTCTGACCAAAGTGTGTCGCAGATTTAAACCCAAGAACGGTCGGCCCGCTGTTACTGTAGGAAGTTCTTGATTTTGCACACGAACTGCAGGATTCCCCGTTTGCAAAAACCTGCTAGCTTAGTTCCTTGCTAATGGACGTTGTGGGTCCGTTTCCCGCAGGGTATGAGCATGGCGACTGAAGGGTCTGCGAGAACTTGGGTGTTGGCGGCCTGGTTATTTGTTCTGGGTGGTGTGGTATAGTGGGTGTGTAGAATCTTGATGGGTCTTGAAGAAATCTATAGAGAGGGTGAGATTTGTGAAAAAAGGAATGCAATCAGATAAATAGTAATGTGTAAGTCATGTGCACTTATTGCACAAAATGAACCACAAACATGTATTCATGTAGTAAAAATAGGATTTGATTTCTAATCAACATGGACCAAATTTGTTATTTTCCCTTCAGTTTGTTATTCAGCTGTTAGGATCGAAGCTACACTATAATTATTGACTCTAATTTTATTCCATTGTCAATTTTTCAGTAGCAGTTTTCATCTGTTTTTCAATCGGTATACAGTATACAGTATGCCTAATGCATTTGTCTCTAATAAGCAAAATAATAAATCTAAGGTCCACATTCTGAAAATATTGCAGAGATACAAAATAAAATCATGCTAAAATAATTTTCATCATTCTGAAAATGGTGTAAGGGAATGCAAATTCTACAATGCATTGTGAATCTTTTCTCATGTCCAGTAATGTCGGCCCTTGTTTATTGAGATTTTCTGTTATATAACATAACAATCAAGCCCATGATAAGTTTTCAAAATATGCGCTCAATGCACATTCTTTCCTCCTCTGACATTTTCTGTGTTGTTTTCCCAGTTTCGAATCCCAGTGAGATCCCTTTGTGCAAGTATAGCAATTGACACACAATGGTATGCCAAAATAAACTCTCATTGATTTTGCCTGCTAATTTGAAGATGAAATTCTAGTTTCAGAACACAGATCTATCATTTATCTCTGTCCACAGTCCAAGAAAAAGGTTCTCAATGAATTACCTTAACCATAAGTCAATCGGGGTCACCACCAGCACAAATCGTGTGAGTCGTGTCAGCATGCAGATTGCACGTCCATTCTATCGGTACTCGGAAATCCTCTATGTATAATGTCGAAGAGAACAGCCACATCCAATGCTATAAAATGAGGATAAAAATCAAAAAGTTGCTTAATGATGGCAATTGGTATGGAAAGTCAATTGCCTTATGTAAGACAAAAAGAAAACACTGATCATCCAAGGTTTTTGATTGCCAAGCCTAATATCTAATCATTAGACTAATGAAAAAAACTTGTCCTGAAGTAAGAGATTTGCAGATTAGCCGGAATTTTCCATGGAGGCGAAGGGGGGGGGGGGGGGGTGGGGTGAGGTGGGTCACACAAGGGAGCAGAGCTATGCGGCTTTGTACGGCAACAACATGGGCGGCGGGCCGGTACAGAAAGTTTGACATATTTGACGTAGTCGTACAACATTTCCGAAGCCGAGAGTATGATTTAGTATTGGTTTAAAATTTTCGACATTTTCGAGGCCGAGACCACGGTTCTTCGTACTTTACGAGGTCAAGACCGCTAAAGTATCATCTCGGACCAGTAAAAATTTGAAATTGGGAGGTGGATCAATCCACCCAATGCACCACCTGACCACCACAATTCAAAGACAATGACAATAATTTTTTTATTTTGCAACATTTCACTTTTGTCTTTTGAGTTAGACCGAGTACTACACAGACACAGTGCATTCCAGACCATAGACCTAACATTATCAAAAATGAGCATCGATAAAAAAACACAAAAAACGGATTACCCATTCTATATCAAATTTGAGAAGGCCCATCATTTCATAATCGTAAGTCATAACAAAAGAGATATCAACATAACTAGATCGGCAAATCTATTGCTTTCATGGCCTCTTTGACATGATTATCATTGTCATTTTCACAGTGAAAAAGACAATAATAATGTCAAAGAGACCATGAAAGCGATAGATTTGTCGATCTACACTCAAACTTGAATTGCTGATTCTGTAATTGGGCTCTTGACTTGGGAGGACGTACCTTAGTCTTAGACGGGGCTTCGATCGGCGCTGAGCTGTCCCGGCCGTGCATGACCGTGCGTGTCGTCTCCTTCGATCACCTGCAGCTTCTCAGACTCAGCTCTGCATGCATCTCAATTATCAACCAAAATGTTGTTTTTTCTTCTTGATGAACCTCTAGATCTCCTCCCAGGCCGCATTCTCATTCGCATTTTATTTGTAGATTCTCAAACGGTTTCTTCAACAAATTTGCTAGTGGTATTTAGTACACAATGCAAATATGCACAGTACTTCGCTCACTACTACCGCTGTAGCTAGCTGTACGCGTATCGTACACGTATTACGTACGTACCGGCTCTCTACGAACGTACGTCTATGACTAGCTGTATGCAATATAGCCGGGCGGGGATCGGTCACAATATAGCAGGCACGACAAGGTCAAAGGTCACCTAAGACGTTGATTAACGCTTTAGAAATAAAAGATTTAAATGATAATTATCTTCATACTAAAGGGACATTTGAAAAAATCGAACCCTATTTTATTCCTCTCTTACCATAAGCTAAACAACACGGTAGAAGAGAAACGAGGAAGCTCCAAGTCATTTTCGTGGATTTGGACACTTTACATGATTCACTTTAACAAAGTGGGTACCCAAGGCTTACTCAGTTGCCCCTAGTTGGAAGCTAGAGAAAATGTTTGTTGCTCAATAAACTGCACATCAAAAATACACTTAGCAAGGAACTAAGCTGGCAGGCTTGCATGAATATGGGCCATCCTGGTTGGATATGTAAGAAAGTCTATGGGGATTTCACAATCTCAGAGAGAATGAACTAAATATTTGTTTAGTCTGCCAAATAACTAAGCTAGCAGGCTTTCATGAATATATGCCATCCTGGTGGGTTATGTAAGAAAGTCTATGGGGATTTCACAATCTCAGAGAATGGGTTAATTATGTATTGTTTTGTTTTCCAAGGGAGGGGCAGTAGGGGAGGAAGAGGAAGTCGGGGAGGCAGAGGTCAAAGTTCAACGGGTCGAGGAGCAGGCAAGCAGAGCTTATTGATGACATCATTTGCCAGTTCAACAGCCAGCAGTAAATCCAAGCCCGATAAATTTGCATTTGATGTGAGTATAGAACAAAGGAACTTGACGACTTTAGTTGGCAAGAAGTAAGATATAGATAGACTGAATAAAGATCTAAAATTTACTATGATGACAATTTAGCAACAATTTAAAAAAGTCAACGCTTATTGAGTTGTAGGACAAGCACGTTTTCAGCCGCTACTGCTGCCCGTTTTCAAGCTGAAATGATGATGATGATGATGACATCGATCATGACGATGATGATGATGACGATGACAGCAATGATGACGACAATAACGACAGTGGTGGTGGTGGTGAAGATTATGATGAGGAGATTCAAATATAAACATGGCTCTACAAACCCACTTGCCCCTGTGTCAGGGTCATGTTATAAACAGCAAATAGGAATGAAGTCACTTGCCCTATGCGTTGCCTGATGAGGACAAGTAGTGCATAATAATAAGATAAAATGTTAACATTTTACATGATTATTTGAATAAAATGCTAGTCAATATCGACAGCAACTTCCAAGTGATTTTGGTTGAATTTGACAAAGTTAATTGAACGCTTAAATACTACATAATTATATTGGAATGATAATATACAATTTTACAATTTTACTTTTCTTGTTTTCTGTTAGGATGATGATGACGATATGGAAGCTACCATGGATTCAGGTTCGAGCAGGAGGAATGCAAAGAGAAAGACAACGTAAGTTTTAAACTTTCAAGAAAGTTAGCTTGGTTACTTGAAAATTGTACAAATATTATTTTGTTATTGTTACATACTTTAATTATGGACAAGAAGTATGTATGATAAATAACCTAGGTTGTATGCTCCTACCATATTTGACCGGCTATAGCGAATCCCGGCACTTGTCGGTAATTCTTGTTTTGAAGAAATGAGCATTTTAAGTTATATATCATATATTCGCCAATTATTGACCAATTAGTTAGAACAAAGCATCAAATGAAAGCTTGTGATGAGGCCTATGTAATGGTATGAAAATCTACATTTGATTTTTTACCGACAAGTGCAGGGTTTTGCGATAGCCGGTCACATATGCCATGAGAATGCAATGTTTATAGGGTCTATCAACATCTTTAATATCCTGAGTGTGATCTTACTGGGGTCCATTGAAAATGCATGTCATACCGAAATTAAGTAGCCTTGGATGGTTGAAAGCCTAATTATCTTCGCTCTTTATCTGTAATAAATGTGACCTTACACCACAAAACGACCAATAAGTCGGGAAAACTGATTGTGCTGATTTTCATTTCACATTAAAAAAAGAAGTCATTACCTTTAAAATGGTATATAATTTGTCATATTTGGACTAAGCAAACCCTTTCAAAATGAACGCTAAAGATTTGGAATATGGCTGAAGCATTTTTAAAATAAGGGAGAAACGGGCCGCTTAAAAGATCAGTGTCCATTCAAGCGCTGTAATATGATCACATTTATTAGATTAAAAATTATATTTAAAAATGATTTCCGACGCTCAAATCTTATGCTTATTCAGGAAATACCCAAATCCTAAATCTCGTATTTTGAACAAAATTTGACTATTTTAGCTAATAAAAGAGAAACTACCACGGCGACATAACGGTCGTTTTGTGGTGTAAGGTTACAAATATGTTTTATTTTCTATGCTCTGTAGATTACTTGTTGGCATAGCACTGCCAGTCTAGCAATCCAGAGGACTTGGATTTAAAGGGATCTAGTAACATTGTCCAAATCCAAAAAACTTACTTGGAACTCTAGCGGTTCTCTCATACCTTGTTGTAATCGTATTATCAATTGAAGCATGGAACGGGTTTTGGTTTTCAGAATTTCCCTTTTGTTAAAAAAATATTAACATTTGAAGTGTTCAGATAACTATCCACTGGATAGTCATTACCTAGTGTATAAAGTCAGTGCAATGAGTTAGTGAACATCCCTTAGCATTTTTGCTCACTACTCGGCCATGTAACATCCATTTAACATGACATTTTCACACATTTCTTGAAGGACGTATCAGATCACAACAATATAAATTGTATCAACCATTCATCACTTTTTGCACATGTCAACAAGGTTACTATATCCCTTTAAGTCCCAGTAGAGAAAAATTATTTGCTCCTTTTCAATTATTCACGTTGTCTTAGTCAGTTGTCCCTATTTATAATCATGTATGAAGATTCATTATCCTTGTTGTTCATTACAGGTCTTCCAGCAGTAAAAACATTACGTACATCAGCGAATCATCAGAGGTGAGTATGACATACATGTATAGTAACTTTGTTGGCAAGTACAAAAATTGATGAGAGATTTATAATACAATGTGCATTGGAGTGATCTGATATTTCCACAAAGTAATGTGTGAAAATTTCACGTTAATTGGATGTTTTTTGGCTGAGATATGAGCAAAAATGCAATGCGATATTCACAAACTCATTGTACTTACTTTGTACATGGCTTGAATTATCCCGTAGACAATTTCATATCTGAACATTTCAATCGTACATATCTTTTGAACGAAATGAAAATTTGAATAACCGAAACCTGTCCCATGCTTTAATTGTTAATATGAATATGATAACGTATGAGAGAACCACTAGAGTTCCAAGTAAGTTTTGAGGATGTGGACATTGTTACTAAGTCCCTTTAACCAATCGCCTTGCATGCTGTGTGTAATGATGATGGTACAATATTTGCATTTGCGTAACATGTACAGTTACCTAGAGGTTCCATAGAGCTTACATTCACTCGCAATCAAATCAAAGAACAGAAAGTGCATGAAAATATATAATAACACACAAATACAAATATAATGCATTACAATTGTCATAACATTAAATGATTAAATAGTTGATCTTGAGTAATTTGTGTGTGTATTGTTGACCTCATTATTTTACCTATTCATGAAGTTGTTTTTATTGATTATTTGTGACCCGCTATAGCAAAACCTGGCACTTGACGGTAATTCATGTTTTGAAGAAATTAGCATTTTAAGTTCACACATTGGGCCGTATGCATAAAAAGTAGCAATTGCTTATAAGCAATTGCTTGAAGCACAAGCAAGAGCTTGTCAAGCAAAAGATCAAGTTCAAGCATTTGCTTGAATTAATATGCACAAGCTTTTGCTTGTGCTGAAACCTTTTGCTTGCACTGCCTAAGCAATTGCTTATGTGTTGGACAAAGGATCGTTACGGTTGTGCGAACATCGCACTGCAGGACAACAACGCTTCGTGCCCGACCTGGCAGCAGTATTTTTTCTTACGCAAATAGGGGGGAAACAGCACATGGCATCAGGGGGGTTTCTGTGCAGATCGATGGACAAAAATTGCCGTAAAAAGTCTAAAATAACAGGAATTTGATTAAATATGAAATCACAACATAACCTCTGGAATAAGGAGCTTGTAATCATCCTGAAACGGTATGAAAATTTGATCCTTAAACGTGAATGCCCTGAGTAACCAAGAGCTCAATCTGGTCTGGAGGTGCTTGAAAAAACGCAAGCAATTGCTTATCAAGACAAGTAAAAGGTTTGTTTTCTGCATACGGTTTAAAGCAATTGCTTGTTTGGTAAGCAATTGCTTATGAGCAGTAAGCAATTGCTTGTGCTTGTAAGCAAATGCTTTTACTTGCAAGCAATTGCTTGTTTTTATGCATACCGATTCAAGCAAAAGGCTAGCACAAGCAATTGGTTCTTTTTATGCATACGGCCCAATGTGTGTAAAATACCTATGATTGCCAATTAGTTAGAACAAAGCATCAAATGAAAGCTTGTGATGAAATCTTTCTAATGGTGTGAAAATCTGCATTTGTATTTTTACCGACAAGGGCCGGGTTTTGCTATAGCCGGTCACATTTGGTCAGCCGTATGTATAGGGACCATTACCTTTCTGACTGCTAACCGTCATAGCAATTTTCCTTTTGTCTATTAACAAATTGTATTCATGTTTTGTACATTTTTTCTTTGTTTTGTTAATATCTATTTTCAGTAATATCGTATTGTTGGATTATTTGCTTTTTATTATCCTAACTCATTCAGGACTAATTAATTTTGATATAACGTGTATTCACCATAGACCCAAATCAGAGTATTTTTGGGACCAGTGCGAGTTAAATTGTTGTTATTGTTTGGCAAAATAAACTGAATTTAATTCAATTGAATAAATGTGACATGTTCATATACTTCTTCACAATTGAATAAATGTGACATGCTTATATACTTCTTCACAATTGAATAAATGTGACATGTTCATATACTTCTTCACTGTAATACAGATGTGAGCACATCTTATTTTTGTTCTGTTGAACATTCACATTTTTTAATGAAACGTCCTTTATTTATATTTTTCTTCAGAATGATGATGATGATGATGGTGACAGCGATCCCTTCACCATGCAAAGCACTTCAAAGAGTCAGCAAAAACCAAAGAGAGGAAGACGATACTAGGTTCTTCTTCAAATTAGGATGCGATATGGACTGACTGAAAGAAAAGAGAGTGGCTTATGAACCCTACAGCTGCTGTTCAGTGTTCATGCACTGACTGCTTTGAAATATTAAAGTCATTGAGCAAAGTTATGAAAAAAATGGACTTACGGAACAGATCAAGAATGATTGTTACCAACCAGTTTGCTATTCATGCACTGTTTTGATTATTAAATCAGTGAGCGAAGACATGGAGAAAGTTCCTGTTGTCTCTGTTGAGGACACGCTTAACTTACCAAAGAACAGAACATAGAAAGATGGTCGCAAACTAGTCTGCTGGTCATGCACTTCCATCACGGTCGGTTGGATTGGAAGACAGAGAGACTATTAGGTTCTCCATGGAATTAGGACGCAATAAGCCAGTTCGTAATTAGACTATGGAGCTTGGGTGACGTCAGAGGGCGTAGTCCGATATTCCATCAACGGGCTATCAACGTAGAGTAAAGTGTATGCTATCATGGCATTTTACCGGATAATTTTAGTTTGACAGCATAAAACAAACATTAGATGCATAAAATCAAAGTGGAAATTATACGAGCAGCTGCATAAACTCATAAAAAACACATTTGATGTAAAGTATATTCAAGAATTTACCGATTTTTCTCCATATCAACTTTCTTGTAATCATCTTTCTTGTGAATGATCTAGGTGAATCATTCACACGCAATAATGCTACAAGGCGGGCGATAAGCATACCACCCATTCATACAATGTACCGTTCAAAATTGAACGCTATGTTTTAGGACGCCATCGGCAAGGAAAACAGACGGGATATAATATTTCTTTCTACATGTTGCGCGGTCTTCAAAACAAGAAAGTCGGTAATCATTATCAATTTATATAAATTGTGGATCACATAAACAAAATTTTGTTTGCATTTGCTAATAAATGGAGAGAGAAATCAGCCGGCAAAAACTGTTTTTGCGTTGGATAGTGCAGCAAGCGGAAGACGATAATCTCCGCACAATGCTATGTACACCTATACGTGCGTGCTAGCCAGGCCAAGCAAGGCTCGGTGAAATTATTGATCAATAAATATCATCATTACACATGAATAACAAATTCTATCAAACCAGTTCTTGTTCTATGAAATAGTACATATTATGCTATTAACCTTTCATGCGGTGAATACAAAAACGATGGGCTTACTTTTTATCCTGATCCAGATTTTAAAAACGTAAACAGATAATTCGCATTCAATTGCACGTGTGGCTCCTTTGATTCTCACGATCGATGGAATATCAAAATACCCGGAAGTAAATACGCGCATGCGCAGATTGTAACTACGAACTGGCTTATATGGACTGACTAAATTTTAAAAGAGCGCCCTCTAGAAGCAGTTTCATTTTATAATGACACACTGAGTAATCTGATGGACAAGCATGCCCCTGTTAAAAATGTGACTTTTACAATCAGACCCAATGCCCCTTGGTTCTCTGATGAGTTTAGGGAGGCCAGGAGGCGTAGGCGTCGTGCTGAACGTCGCATGTTGAAGTCTGGCATGCAGATTGACATGGACCTGTATCGTCAAGAATATGAGCTGTACTACAGTCTGATCACCGATGGTAAGTCGCAATACCTGAGAAATGAGATCGCCAACGCTGACTCTAAACAGCTAATCAACTTCGTGAAGAAACTGTCCAACCCTTCTCAGTCTTCTATTTATCCTTAACATTCATCCGATTTTGAACTGGTGAACAGGTTCAGTGTATTCTTCAAGAAGAAAATCGATGATATTGTGTCTTCCTTTGCATCTGATGTTAATCGCTTGGAGTTACCCGTCCAGGCTCCTGGAAACTCTTTGAACTGTAACCTGAGCGAGTTTATGCCAGTTACTGAAGCTCAGCTTCGACGTCTTATCATGCTATCTCCACCGAAATCTTGCAGTCTGAATCCTCTTCCAACTTGGCTTCTCAAAGATTGCCTTCATGAACTGCTTCCGGTTCTAACAAACATCATCAAAACATCGTTGCCATCGGGTATAGTTCCAACACCATTTAAAACATCTCTTGTTTCCCCTCTGTTGAAGAAACCGAACCTAGATCCCGATGTTCTCCGCAATTATCGACCAATTGCCAATCTGCCATTTATGAGCAAGCTCCTTGAAAGGATTGTGGCTAATCAGCTAATGTTTCATGTGGACAGTAATCATCTGCTTCCTGCAAACCAGTCAGCGTACCGCAGCCTCCACTCAACATAAACTGCATTGTTGAAAGTGCTCAACGATCTCCTCCTTGCTGTTGACAAGGGCAATGAGGCTGCTCTTCTTGTTCTGGACTATTCGGCAGCGTTTGACACGCTCGACCACACCTTGCTACTACAACGACTTAGTAATGACTATTCCACCACATGCACTGTCATCCAATGGATCAAGTCATATCTTCAAGACCGCACACAGAGGGTGATAATCAATGGGTACCGTTCAACTCCTAGTTCTCTCAGCTGTGGATTTCCGCAAGAATCCGTTGCCGTCCCCCTGCTTTTTCTCCTCTATACGGGTCCTCTCGCAAGAATCATCAATTGTCATCGTGGTGTCATCTACTCTATGTACGCCGATAACACTCAGATTTAAATAACTGTCACCTGGCGATAGGATTGCTGCTGTTAACTCACTGAGAGAATGTCTCATGGACGTCACTGCCAACAGACTCCGTCTGAACGAAGACAAGTCTGAGCTCATCCATTTTTCGTCACAGTTCAGGAGTACAGATCCTCTAGCAGGTTTAACCACTCAGGATGGAGTAATAAAGATTTCTGAATGTGTTAGAGACCTTGGCTTTACTTTGGACAAACACTTAACTCTTGAACACCATATCACAAACATTTGCAAATCTGCATCTTGGGGTATCTTTAAAAAAGGGAAGATTGTCACCAGCCGAGCGGAAAATGAATAAGTTTATCGCTGCTGGTGCCTGCTAGGTTAACTTAGGTGTTTGGTGTTGCTAGGCAACAATAGGTCGATCGCACAGCAGCGTTCGCGAGTCCCTGCTTGCGTGATATATATCGAGCGTTACCGCAGCAGCATGGTGTTAGGGAACAAAAGGACGAGTGTTACGTAACTTTCGCTAGTCCCTGCTTGCGTGATAAGAGTGAGCGTCGCTGAAGTAGCAGCGAGTCACGTGAGTGTGTGGCCTACGTGGCAGTCGGGCGCCAGGTCGTGTAGCGTGTGTGATTGGGCCCTCGGTATCACGTGGGTGTGGATATTGTGCGGTTGCTTGGAGATGGGGTAAGTGAGAGCGGTGATTGGCTGTAGGATCGGGGCGGGAACTGCGAGTGTCTGGATGTGTGTGAATATACCAGAGTGAGACAGAGTGATTTGAGATCTTGCTCCAGACGGACGAGTGTGTGGCGGCTGAGATTGAGTGGACCACGGGATGCCTTTGTAAATTTCTGAAAGTGTAGAAGTTAAATAGGAAAACCCCTTTGATGGTGACTCGCCAGCCCGGTGTGCAGCACGACAACGTCCTACAAGCGTTTACCACAACTGGTGACCTTGTATCCGGTTTATGGACCCGGCTTTTCCAACCGGGTAAAGGACCCGACTTCAGGATCCGGCTTAGGACCCGACTTCAGGATCCGGCTTAGCATCCGACTTAACCATCCGACTTCACGGACCGACTTAAGCATCCGACTTCAGGATCCGACTCCTTCATCCGATTTCTTCTCCCGATCTGGAGATCACTTCGCGCAAGCACCGCGGCTTCAACGCAGCTGATTCCGCGACGTTCCGGCACTCGGCATTCCACCAGCATATAGCGAGGACTGTATGCTGATATAGACTTTACGCGACTCTACGGCCGTTCATCCGTTACGGTCTGATTGGTGCACCATAAACACTCCGAACTCTCGCGCAGCGCTTACTAAGTATTTAAATTTGTTGGCTTTTCTCTGGAAAGTTTAAAGCATTTAATTATACCCTCTGTAATCTAATATGTGAGACATGATAATTCATTGATATATACACTTGGTTTGAAGGTTCAAAAGAATGTATGGATGTCTGAAATTTGAAGCAGTGATTAAAGTTAAACCATATTCTGTAAAACTAGATTGTCTAGAGTTCTGATATTGTGTCCGATTGGTTATAACACATCACGGTACACATATACCACATAAACGTACTTATAATTAAAATATTCAAAACAGGGTGACATTTTTGGCGACCACGAAGGGACAGTTTTCAGTAGAATAAACAAAAACTACTGAGATTTCTTGTATTGTTACTTGGTTTTGAATACTTATGAATAAAATATAACATATTTTTGTTTTGCTAAGCAACTAATTTGAAAAATGATTTTGGTTAACTGTTCTTATCTTTATAGTGTTGATATACGCATTCTGTGTTCCAGTCAAGTGGTAACAGTGGACTGACGTGCTACCTGCTGGGCTGGGTCATCACCAAACTGGTAAGATACACTAAAATTAAATATTGAATTAGGTTTTTGGAATTACCTCCGGAAATGGAGACCGAAAAATTAATGAACATTGGGCAAACCCTTGGTCTTGTGGGAGATGAGTTGAAAGATTTCATTAAGCAAGAGAAGAGTAGAGCCAGAGATGAGCGGGCGGAGGAACTTGAGTTGCTGAAGATGAGGTTAGAGGTGGAAGAGAAAAAGAAAGAAAACTTGATACTTCAAAACGCGCAGGGTAATGCGGCAGATGCGCAACCTACGGGAAGCCTGAGGGCACCTAAACTGCCCGTGTTTGATGAAAGTAAGGATGCAATGGATGCGTACCTCAATAGATTCGAGCGCTATGCGCGCATGCAGAAGTGGACGCCTGCGATATGGGCTTCAAATTTAAGCGCACTTTTGACGGGTAGAGCGTTACAAACGTATGCGCGACTGTCTGACCGCGAGGCTGCGGATTATGATAAGGTGAAAGCAGCATTGCTGCAGCGCTTTGAGCTCAATAGTGAAGGTTTCAGGAAAAAGTTTCGGTCAGTACGGCCAGAGTCTGGCGAAAGTGCCAGTCAGTTGTTCAACCGGATGCAAGGTTACTTAGAAAAATGGTTATCTCTTGCAGGTGGCAAGGAGAGCTACGAGGATCTACGAGATCTAGTGCTCATCGAACAATTTCATAGAAGCTGTCCCAGGGAGATGTCAGTCTTCATAAAGGAAAGCACTGCTAAAAGCATAGCAGGGATTGCTGAAGTAGCAGATCGGTACATTGATGCTAGGTCAGGGTGGACCTCAACGACAGGTGGTAATAAACCGCGTAATGACCGTTCACTAAAGCCTTCTAAATTCTCTCCTAAATTAGCAGGTGCAGAGAAGGGGGAGAGCAAGATGGCGGAGGCTCCGAGGAAAAGGACTGGGAAGTGCTTCACTTGTGGCAAAGTGGGCCACTACTCAAACGACTGCCGACAGCGCCCCAGGGATCAGAAGCTGGGAGCGGCACTAGCGGAGGCAGATGCAAAGCAGGATGGATGGGAGAGCGATGCAGAGAATCGGCAACATGGGGAATCCGAGCCGAAAGCCGAGGCACCGAGTAGCGACAGGGCTAACAAGGCAGCTCAGGGGGCTGGCCGAGCAAGTGCAAACCGGCGGGAAAACGGATGTCTGTTGCTAGATTCATGTTTCTCATGTGACACAGTTCCACACCTTCATTCATGCACAGGAAAGCAGGAAGGCGAGTTTCCAACGGTTAGTGCGGCATGTGGGGCGAAACCAGTACGGTCAATGCCAGTGGCACAGGGACTCGTTAACGGTCAGTCGACAGATGTACTACGGGACACCGGCTGCTCCACCGCAGTAGTGAAGGAGGACCTCGTACTTCCGGGTCAGATGACTGGCGAGTGGAGAAAGTGCGTCCTGATTGACGGCACACAAAAGGAGTTCCGCATAGCTACGGTAAAGGTCGACACGCCCTACTTCGTTGGTAAGTTGGATGCATTGTGCATGACCAATCCTGTATACCCGTTAATCATCGGAAATGTATTAGGTGTCCGGGACCCCAGCGATCCAGACGCGAAGTGGGAACCCAAGGTACTGGAACAGTCCACAACAGACGGTCTAGCAGTGGAGACTAGACAACAACGGGAGGCTTCAACCAAACCACTGAGGAACTTGAAGGTACCAAGCCCCATTGCAGACGCATCACCAGCAGAATTCAGGAAGGAGCAAGAGGCGGACGTATCTCTGGATAAGATGCGGAGGGATGCTTCAACAGGGGAGGTCAAAGTAAGTCGAAGTGGAAATAGAACGAAGTACAAGCTTAAAGATAAGCTCTTATACAGAGAAATTCATGTTAAAAAGGGCAACAACATGGATGTCATCGAACAACTGGCTGTACCTGCAAAGTACCGGAAGCCAGTTATGAAACTTGCCCATGAATCAGTGATGGGAGGTCACCTGGGTGGTCAGAAAACTGCCGATAAAATTCTTGCTAATTTTTTCTGGCCAGGTCTACGAGCGGAGGTGCAGCGGTACTGCCGTTCTTGCGATGCTTGTCAGCGGTCGGCCGCCAAGGGTCGAGTGACAAAGGTGCCGTTAGGTTCAACGCCCCTCATCGACGAACCTTTCAAGCGTGTCGCCATCGACCTCGTGGGACCGATCAAGCCGGCGTCGTCGAGAGGTCACCGGTTCATCTTAACGTTGGTAGACTATGCAACCCGGTACCCGGAGGCGGTACCCCTGCGTCGTATCGACACGGCAACAGTTGCAGAGGCTCTCCTCGGCATCTTTTCGAGAGTGGGATTTCCGTGCGAATTGTTATCGGACAGGGGGGCGCAGTTCACGTCGGAGATGTTCAAGGAAGTGAGCCGACTGCTGTCCATACGCCACTTCACCACAACCCCGTACCACCCACAATGCAACGGTCTCGTTGAACGGTTTAACGGTACCCTAAAACGGATGTTAAACAAGATGTGTGAAGAGCGCCCGACGGACTGGGATCGCTACATCGACCCGTTGTTGTTCGCGTACAGCACTGGATTTGCGCCATTCGAGCTGCTCTACGGAAGAGTAGTACGTGGACCTCTCATGATTGTTAGAGAGCTGTGGACCAACCAGGACACGCAGCAGGAAACGAAGACGACGTACCAGTACGTATTTGACCTCAAGGAGAAGATGGAACAGACGTGCGACATCGCAATGCGCGAACTGCACAGGTCACACGAGAAGTATCGAGTGAACTACAACCGACGGACTCGGCCAAGGTCCTTCAAGGTAGGAGATGAAGTTTTAGTCCTACTACCCACCGATGCGAATAAGCTGCTGATGCACTGGAAAGGCCCGTTCAAGGTGGTCGACATCGTGGGAAAGCTGGACTTCAAGGTCGACCTAGGTAAGAGAATAACTACTTTCCATGCTAATCTCTTGAAAAGGTACATCAGACGGGAGATAGAACCGATGCAAGGGATGATCGTGGCAGCGTTTGACATGGCAGCAACGGCGGTCGTCGAGGACGAGGAGCCCGATGATGGCGGACTGGATCCTCACACGATGCGGGAATCGCTACTCCATGTCCCTGCAACCAAGCAGACACAAGGTGTGGCTGACGTCAATGTCGACAGCCAACTAACAGTGGAACAGCAGAGTGAAGTAGGTAAACTTCTTGACGAGTTCCAAGATGTTTTGACCGACATACCAGGGATCACGACAGCGGGCGAGCACGACATCCGGCTGATCCACGACCATCCAATCCACAGTAAGCCCTACCCATTACCCCATGCACTGAGACAGGTGGTAACAGATGAGGTGAAGGAGATGATGGATTTAGGTGTCAACCGTGTCATTGAGCCGTCGACATCGCCTTACGCATCACCCATTGTCCTGGTCAAAAAGAAAGATGGTAGTAACCGCTTATGTTGTGATTTCAGGAAGCTGAATGCGGCAACGATCACCGACGCAGAACCGATCCCCGACCAGGAGGAAATCTTTGCTAAACTCGCCGGAGACCGATATTACACCAAGCTTGACCTCACCAAAGGTTATTGGCAGGTGCCGCTGACGGAGAAGGCGAAAGAGCTTACGGCATTCATCACACCGGACGGCTTATACCAGTTCAGGACCATGCCATTCGGGCTCGTGAATGCCCCAGCAAGTTTTAGCAGGATGATGAGGACGGTACTACGAGGACTGACGAACGTCGACAATTTCATCGACGACATACTGGTGCACACGCCTACGTGGGAGGAGCACTTGGCTACGTTGAAGGAACTCTTCCACAGACTCCGAGGAGCGAAGTTGAAAGCCAAGCCAAATAAGTGCTTCGTCGGCTTCGCCGAGCTCGACTTCCTAGGCCATCACGTGAACGGCGGGACAATCCAACCAAACTCTGACAAGCAGACGAAGATTCAGGACGCTAAGAGACCAACGACGAAGACCCAACTCCGGTCATTTCTCGGGCTGACGGGATATTATCGCAAGTTCGTGCCGAACTACGCTGCGATCGCGGTTCCGTTGACGGATCTGACCAAAAAGGGGGAACCGAATCGGATTCGGTGGGAACATGCCCACGAGAAGGCATTCAACACGTTGAAGTCGAAACTAGCAAGTCCGCCTATTCTTCATCTCCCCGATGTCGACAAGGCGTTCGTACTACGGACCGATGCATCCGACGCCGGCGTGGGAGCGGTGTTGCTCCAGGAGCATGATGGAGAAAAATTTCCAGTTGCATTTGCGAGCCGGAAGCTTTTGCCAAGAGAAGGGGCGTATTCGACAATTGAAAAGGAGTGTCTGGCGGTGGTATGGGCCATACAAAAGTTTGAGACCTATCTCTACGGAAAGGAGTTCGTCCTTGAGGTCGACCACCAGCCGCTGCTAGCCATCCGGAGGTCGAAGGTCGCTAACGGCAGGATCCTCCGATGGGCTTTAGCACTGCAACCCTACCGCTACCGCATCGAAGCAATCAAGGGGAAGGAGAACGTCGGGGCAGATTTCATGAGCAGAGTTGATGTGGATTGATTCAAAGAAATTTGATAGTACATGTAAATTTACATTAATATATTTTATTTTTCCACTTTCTTTACCTGTAGGAGGACTCAACAGGCGACTCGTTTTAGTTTTGGTGATTAAAAGGAAAGGTTGCCTTTAAATTATTAAGAAAATTACGGCAAAGGTCAAGATTAACGATTTTGTTCTCGGTTTTGTTTTTATCCTTAGGTACAAGCAGATGCTCGATGAGAAAATAGAAAGGAGAAAATATAGCCTTGGTTTGTTGGATTTTTAGGTCCCATGAAGGAAGGAAATAATTACTGCTTTGCGTTTCCGCTGGACCTGAGCCAGATTGGCCATTTTATTTTGAGGAAAAAATTTTCCATGAAAATTTTCTTTTAAAGGAGGGGGTGAATTGTCACCAGCCGAGCGGAAAATGAATAAGTTTATCGCTGCTGGTGCCTGCTAGGTTAACTTAGGTGTTTGGTGTTGCTAGGCAACAATAGGTCGATCGCACAGCAGCGTTCGCGAGTCCCTGCTTGCGTGATATATATCGAGCGTTACCGCAGCAGCATGGTGTTAGGGAACAAAAGGACGAGTGTTACGTAACTTTCGCTAGTCCCTGCTTGCGTGATAAGAGTGAGCGTCGCTGAAGTAGCAGCGAGTCACGTGAGTGTGTGGCCTACGTGGCAGTCGGGCGCCAGGTCGTGTAGCGTGTGTGATTGGGCCCTCGGTATCACGTGGGTGTGGATATTGTGCGGTTGCTTGGAGATGGGGTAAGTGAGAGCGGTGATTGGCTGTAGGATCGGGGCGGGAACTGCGAGTGTCTGGATGTGTGTGAATATACCAGAGTGAGACAGAGTGATTTGAGATCTTGCTCCAGACGGACGAGTGTGTGGCGGCTGAGATTGAGTGGACCACGGGATGCCTTTGTAAATTTCTGAAAGTGTAGAAGTTAAATAGGAAAACCCCTTTGATGGTGACTCGCCAGCCCGGTGTGCAGCACGACAACGTCCTACAAGCGTTTACCACAACTGGTGACCTTGTATCCGGTTTATGGACCCGGCTTTTCCAACCGGGTAAAGGACCCGACTTCAGGATCCGGCTTAGGACCCGACTTCAGGATCCGGCTTAGCATCCGACTTAACCATCCGACTTCACGGACCGACTTAAGCATCCGACTTCAGGATCCGACTCCTTCATCCGATTTCTTCTCCCGATCTGGAGATCACTTCGCGCAAGCACCGCGGCTTCAACGCAGCTGATTCCGCGACGTTCCGGCACTCGGCATTCCACCAGCATATAGCGAGGACTGTATGCTGATATAGACTTTACGCGACTCTACGGCCGTTCATCCGTTACGGTCTGATTGGTGCACCATAAACACTCCGAACTCTCGCGCAGCGCTTACTAAGTATTTAAATTTGTTGGCTTTTCTCTGGAAAGTTTAAAGCATTTAATTATACCCTCTGTAATCTAATATGTGAGACATGATAATTCATTGATATATACACTTGGTTTGAAGGTTCAAAAGAATGTATGGATGTCTGAAATTTGAAGCAGTGATTAAAGTTAAACCATATTCTGTAAAACTAGATTGTCTAGAGTTCTGATATTGTGTCCGATTGGTTATAACCCATCACGGTACACATATACCACATAAACGTACTTATAATTAAAATATTCAAAACAGGGTGACAAAGATCAGTCGTCTGCTTGACCAATCACCCGCTGAGCGACTCGTCCACGCCTTCGTCTCCTCTCATCTGGACTACTGCAACTCCCTCCTTGCCGGCCTCCCTCTTTCTCATATATCCCCCCCTCCAACGTATCCAAAATTCAGCCGCTAGATTAGTCACCCTTAGTAGGAAACATGACCATATATCCCCTGTTCTCCGCTCACTTCATTGGCTAGCGGTCCATTTCCGCATTACTTTTAAGATCCTACTTCTCACATACAAAATCACACATAATCTTGCCCCCATATATCTTCTAGACCTAGTCTCCCTTCGTTCCTCCGCTTCTGCCAGACCCCTCCGTTCATCTTCCTCTCTCCAATTACTTCATGGCCCACATATATACACTCGTTATGGTGACCGAGCCTTCTCGTCAATTGCCCCCACCCTTTGGAATAAACTCCCACCCCATATTCAGAATGCCACATCTATCGAATCATTTAAAATCCTCTTCAAAACCCATCTGTTTAAGCAGTTGTAATTTTCTAGAGGCGCACACAGTTAGTTATTAAGTATTGTATCATATATACATATATTTGTTATTTCTTATTTGTTACTTTGACTTTGGTGTTGTATTGTTTTTATGCTATCGTGTTCACTAGTTTTCTTATTTAGACAGACCACCAGCGCGCTTAGAAACGCCCGTATAAAGCGCCATATAAATGTAATTATTATTATTATTTATTAAAGGGGAATTAGCTCCTATCCTGTTGACTTACTGGATGTAATGAGAGCATAACTACTATCATTACTAGTCACTTATTTCTGGACCACTGTCGTCTGCTTTCAATGCCCATAGGAGGCGGCCATTTCTTCAACTACCCTCGGTGAAATGACGTGGCAGGCGGAGAACATAATATCATTATCGTAACCTTTTATTTTGAGGCTTTGGACAATGTTACTTAGTCCCTTTAACATTTTGTAAAAAATGCTTCCTCTTTTCAAAAAATATACAAAAGAGGTTTTAAAATAGGTGTTGAGTATCTCTCTATCTAATCACTATAATTTTCAACAAAACATCACATACACAATATTTTCTTTAAAATGGTTGAAACCAATGAGTTTTTAGAAGCGCCCTCTTGAGTTTTAACCGCTCTTTTTGAATGATAACATGATTCTTACTTAGTCGTTTGTAATTTGTCATTCCTTTCGATCGTACTGTAAGTTATAACTATTAGTTTGTAATATAATTGTGCAGGTTTTGGTTACTAAAATTCAGTTTGACCAAATATGTAATGTCTTTACCCAAACGCAACTATCCCTTTGAGGGCACTGATTTTTCTGTAATATTGCATTGCAATGATTAAATCACATTAATGGTACTGGAGTATTTAAAGCACCAACGACAGATACTTTATTTATTTATTTATTTCCGGTATACATATAAACATGATGCCAAGGTCCGGAGACTAACAAAGATCATGGTACAATATAACAATGATATTCAAAGATACATTAAAATATAACATGGTAAACAAATAAATTATTATGCACAAAAATACTGATTCACATTATGGGTTGTTTTACAATCAGGGTACACAATAGAAAAACTCACTTAGATGGCCATAAAAAACAAAACAATGAACAGCCAAGAAAAATCTTCCTTGGTCAACTATTTGGCACCATTAGATCAACCTACAACAGCGAAGAAATTGTTTGAAACAAGCAACTACTTTTCAGAATATGTAATTATATGCCATTTTTCACATTTTCGCTGTCTCATTTCATTTTTCGCAAAGTTTGAACATGTGCATATCTGACATCTTCTGGTGATTCTGCTCAGGAGCAGGTCCTTATCACCATCACACCTCTCTTCTCATGGCTCTTCTTTTAAAGTCTCCATATGGGCCATTCGTAACAGAATCCAACATCATGACGCGTTTCCTTCCTCTTGATCTCTTTCCTGGTATTCTTCCTTCCAGTACCAGTCTGAGCAAATTGTTATGTCTGATGCTGTGTGCCACCCATTTCCTCTTTCTGTTCTGGATGATTCCAATTAGTTTCCGCTCTTCTCCGACTGTCTCCAACACTCTTTCGTTGTTGATTCTATCTGTCCATTTGATTTTCAGAATGCGTCTCCAGCACCACATCTCAAAGGCTTCCAATCTGTTGATGTCTGATTTCATGATGGTCCATGCTTCAGATGCATAGAGAAGGATGCTCCATACCAGGGACTTCACTAATCTCTTTTTCAGATTGAGATTTATGCTCTGTGTGAAAAGTTCCTTCCTCTTCATGAAAGCATTCTTTGCCATTCCAATTCTAGTTCTGATCTCTTTCGAGCATCTTCCACTTTCGCAAAGCACGCTTCCCAGATACTTGAACTCTGTAACCTGTTCTAATATTTGTCCATTAATACTGATTCTCAGGTTGGATGGCAGTTTTCCAATCTTCATCACCTTGGTTTTCTTGATGTTAATCTTCATTCCATATTGTTCGCTGGTGTTATTGAGTTGTGTTACCATTTCTTGTAGTCCTTCTTCAGTGCTTGTTATCATTGCCTGGTCATCTGCATACCGCACAGCTTGAAGAGAGCAGCCACCCACTGTAATGCAGTCTTCTACTGTTTCAAGTGCCTTATTGACCATTTCTTCTACATAGATGTTGAATAGTAGAGGTGAGAGTGGGCATCCTTGTCTCACGCCTCGTCCAATTGTGCCTGGACTTGACTCCTCTGACATACGTACCCAATAAACATTAATAACTATCAGAATTAATTCTTCCAATGGGTCTTTGTAAGATCTGAATTGGGTGTAAGATTTTGGCAAATCTACAAATTTTGACTTTAATTTGCACCAAAAATGAGGTGCAAAATGCGTCAAAAAATGTCCTCTCCGAAACCAGTGTAATATTTTCAAGTAAGAGTGCACTCAATGAATTATATTTTCCTCCTTGAAAAGAGTCACTAATATCCTACAAAATTATGGCTTATGCCGAAAGGGTGGGTAGCGTCGCGTCGCGTCGCGTCGCGTTGAATGGAACGCGACCATTCGTCCAAAGCCCCCCCCCCCCCTCCCCCGGTTTTGCCGAAAGGGTGCGTTGGGGGCGTCGCGTCGCGTCGCGTTGACTGGAACGCTACCAAATGGCACATACGGGGGGGCTTATTCCGAATGTACGCGTTTAGAGTATATATATGCATACAAGGATGTGTACATCAAAGACGCGTCCGTAAATTGCGCCATTTCAATGAAACACGTGTTAGCCTATGAGAGACCGACTTTTCCAGAAGATGGGATTTTATAGCGCATGGTTGATTGATTGAACCGATGCGTAAGGCGTGCGTGCTTCGGATGTAGGTGTAGTCGATATAATCATGAAGCATTATTATTGCGTTTGTAAAATATTATGATGTCCGATTCCCACGCTCTATATAGTTTACCGCGTTCCGCGCATTCCAGGAAATGGGTTTGTACAACCGCCTTGCGTTGTATAATAGCTCAGTTGCGAGTCATGTGTGTTCGATTGTGTACCTGAAAGTATATAAAAAACTTATCCAGAAATGTGCAGTCCTCACTATTACAAGAAAGCACAAGCCTAGCATCCATGAATACAACCTGCTCAACGAGATCATCCCAAGGGTAGAACAGTACAAATACCTAGGAGTTTCTGTATCAAAAGACCTTCGCTGGGGCACTCATTGCCAGAACATCCTACACAAGGCCAACAGAACTCTAGGATTGCTGCGGCGAACCCTGTCCCCATGCTCGAAAGAGGTGAAGAACAAGGCATACCAAGCCCCCAACTGGAGTATGGATCCGAAGCCTGGAACCCCTACAACGCCACAGCAATTCAAGGAATAGAGCAAGTGCAGAGAGCAGCAGCCCGCTTTGTGCACCAAGATTACAGGAGGACCACATCAGCCTCTGCACTTGTCACTAGCCTTGATTGGGACCTCCTACACACACGCCGGATCCTAGCTCAATCAACCATGCTGTTCAAGATTCATCATGCGCTTGTCAACATCCCACCTCCAGTCCTCATCATACCAGCCTCATACTTCGGAAGAAACTACCACAACCTCAAATACTCAATACCACTAGCAACAATCGACCCATATAAATTCTCATTCTACCCACGATCCATTCGAATCTGGAACCAACTACCGCACATAGCAGTCAACGCAACATCTGTGACTGCTTTCCAGAAGGCTGCCCTACCGGCTCTCAGATGCATGCAGCCACTGGTGGGTTCGAGGATGCTGTAGACCAGAGCCTGGTTTTTACTCGCACTAAAGCACTCCATTTTTATTGTTTATAATGGACTCTCACTGTATATAACTTCACTTTTCACCGTCGGCCTATGACGTCACACCACCGTTCATCCCAGTTTAGCTTCCCCAGTGAGCTGCTATAGGGATTATCACTTCAAGGTTCAAGGTTCAAGGGCCTAATTTTTATCAGAATACACATTTACTGAAGATTCTACATCTAGACTTGGAATAGTTTACCTTCGGAGTTAATTAATTTTAGTCTGATCCATAGGCGTACCCAGGGGAGGGGATTTTTTTTTTTTTGGGGGGGGGAGGGGCTCAACCCCCCCCCCCCCCCCCTTTTTGACCAAATAATGACTGTTTGGGGGGTTTGGAAATTGAAACCCTTCTTCACAATTTGTAGCTGGTCTCGAGACCACATTTAAGCCCTCGAAAATTGTAAATGTACTTGGTCTCGGGTTCAAAAAATGTATACGGCCACTCCCCCCCCCCCCCCCGCTTACATAAATTTGTCAGATGACATTCCTCCCCCCCCCCCCCCCCCCTTAAAAAATCCTGGGTATGCCACTGGTCTGACCACCATCATTCAGGTTTGTGTAATTTCCGAAGGTGAACTATTCCAAGGCTTCGATGGTTACTCTTGAGCAAATTGAGTAAGCCTACACAAGATATGACGTCATACAAATCTTCTTTTTTTAATTTTCAAATTTGAACTTCATTTACCGAAATAGCATACAAAATAATGTCCAAATACCCAAAATCAATTAAATATGTTAAGAATTGGCTGAGATATGCCTAATCGCATGTTTTTTTTTTTTCAATGGGAAATCAGTGCTTCCAACGCACCCTTTCGGCAAAACCGGGGGGGCTTTGGACGAATGGTCGCGTTCCAGTCAACGCGACGCGACGCGACGCTACCAACCATTTCGGCATAAGCCCAAAATTATGATATTAAATTTTCCCACACTTACTCAGTTTTTGGTAAATTCGCGTTTCAAATTAGTATATCGGGGCCGGGTCAAAAAGTTTATGCATATGACATAGCCTGCATTATTAATGACTTCACTTTTGTTTAGCATGTTTAGAGGGTACTTCAAGAATTACATTTTTACACACTATTGATAGACTCGACTCTGTTTTATTAAAATCGGTTCAGACACGGCTGTTATATCCACAAGTATATTTTGAATTGAAACGAAGAGGAAGCTGACTAGAACTATTTCAAGCGATTGAAAATTAGCAAAGAATAATAGGCTTCGCCGGGAATCGTACCCGAGACCTCTGGTATCTTAAAATTTAGAGGTTGATCTAATAACATAGTCAAAATACACACAAATTACTTAGATATAACTCAAGTATAGCATTGTCATATGTGAACCTACATTATAGAGTACCCAAGCTGTGACATCGTAAAATCTATTTGTTATAATTTCTTAATTTGAACTTCACTTCCCTTTAAAGGGCCGTCACATTTCCAAAACGGAGCCCGCCCGACTTCTCTGCGAGCTCAAAAGGGCATTTCCGCCAGGAATACGGCCGGTGTCTGCTCGATAACTGGGCTACGCCGCGTTTTTTTAGGAGTCGGCCGACGTTCGCAGGGCACCGAAACCTGCTCCCAAATTCAGCGATTTTCGCTCGACTTCTTTTGTTTACTGACGGGCGCCTGATTTCTAATCACTAATGTCCATAGGGTTCGCCCGAGCCCCGTCCAATATGTGACTGTGTAGATTTCAAGCGGAAAATACGCTCGACTCCCTGGCGGATTTGAAATTCGGCGACTCTCTGGCGATCTATGAATTCGGCCGGGGTCCGTGTCATTTGTGACGCAGGCTTACAAATAACGCCCTCATGTTGAAAACCAATCGAATATGCGACGTATTGGCTGAGATATGACCATCGGGAATAAATAGATTTCAATAGGAGATCACAGGGTTTGTTTGCTCTGTTTCGTAACGTTATGAACCAGAACAAAAAACAGTGATTTCCTTTTGAAATACATTCATTCGGATGGACATATCTCAGCCAATACTTAAAGGGACTTAGTAACATTGTCCAAATCCTCAAAATAAAATTGTAATTCTAGCGGTTCCTTTATACCTTGTTGTATTCGTATTAACAATAAAATCATGGGACAGCTTTCGGTTTTTCAAATTTCCCTTTCATTACAAAGATATGTATGATTGAAGTATTTAGATAAGAAAATCTCCGGGCGAGATTTTCATCCCTGTACAAAGTGAATGCAGTGAGTTGGTGAATATCACCCAATATCACTTTGCATTTTCGCTCATTACTTGGCCATACATTGTCCATTTGACCTGAAATTTTCACACAATACCCTGAGGACATATGAGATAACAACAGTATACATTGCATCAACCATTCATCAGTTTTTGCACATCTCAACAAAGTTACTAGATCCCTTTAACATATTCGATTGATTTTCAAACTTTCGACATTATTTTTGAAGCTCTTTCGAAAATTACGTTTTTGATGACGTCACACTATCAATAATGATACAAGGGGTAAAATGAAGAAAAATATATTCATTAATTAACTCATCGGTATTGGAACCAGTATTCCCAATGCGCTGAACGGAGCAACAATAGTTTATAAACGCGAATCTGTATATTCTAGAACCACGTTTCTAATAAAATTGCCATACACAACATTGAAGCTTGGCTCGCTCTATAACTCGCTCTATAATCGGTGTGATAAACCCACAAATCGTCAACAAAATATCCGTTATAGAACCAAGCTGCACTAATCTCAATTTGTAAAGTGATATTATCTTATGAAGTATATTGTTTCAATAATAGATAATATTTGTTATGAATTATAAATTCACCATTAGTTATGAACTTTCTTAGTTTCAGGGGCCCAGTGGGGTATTGATTTTTTTTTTTTCATCAAAATTGAGATTTGTTATCTTAAAATGATCCATGGATTCTAAGCATTACAAAAATTAATACTTTGTTGGGGTAGAGGGTAACTACCAAATGCTTAAATGAAGGAATTTGTTTTCAACGTTGTACATTTTGGGGGCCAAAAGTGATTATTTTCCAGCTTAGATTGGAGATTTTTTATTCTATTTTTCTTAAATATTCCAAATAAAATTGTCCCAAATCAAAATTTGTACCATCCAAATTGTGTTCCCTTTTTTTCAGAGTGCAGTTGCAACATCTATTGTCATTCAGAAAATAAACATGGCAGTTGATATGTGATGAACATGCCCTCAACTTCCTTCGAACCAAATACTGCTATTTATCCCGCTACTTTCCTATTGTTGTCCTGTGTCACATTCATCTAATACATATCAATATTGTATAATTATGACCTTTCAAGCTCATTTGCCGAAAATCTGATTTTTTAGACTAACATTTTAAAAACTTGAAAGGTATTTACTCAAATTTAAGTTAAACAAAATCCAAACATCCAAATTATAAGATTTCGAAATGGGTGAATAAGTCCAGGGTCAAAAACTGCACTTTACTTGTCTCAAATCATATAATGACTTTTAAAAAGTCATTATATGATTTGAGTTTTCTGTCCATGTCGACAATGGATTTTCACCAAAAAAGAAGTAAGGATAGGGGGGTGGGTGGGTGGGATGAGCTCTAGCCAAATTTTATTTGGATGTTTGGATATTTTTTTACTTTGCAAGGCCCCTTACTTTGTACATGGCTTAAATTATCCTATACACTCTTTAACATCTGAACATTTCAATCGTAAATGTTTTTTGAACGAAATGAAAAATATGAAAAACAGAAACCTGTCCCGTGCTTTTATTGTTAATGTCAAGGTATGAGAGAACCACTAGAGTTTCAAGTAAGTTTTGAGGATTTGGACAATGTTACTTAATCCCTTTAATTATAAGTTACGCTTCATAACATTGAGAAATTAAAACTAGTATCATTGTTTGATACAATCTGGTCTTGTCGGCAATCTACCATTTTACGGTGTGACAGGGTACAACCCGGGACCTTTGTACCGCGCGCAAACACAGTTGTGTGTCTTTATTCTAGGCATTATGCGAAGGAGGCGGGGAGCTGCAACCCCCTGAAGTTTTGAAAACGGCCATATTCGGGCAAAAATCACCATATATGGGCAAAAGCATGTCATATTCGGGCAAAATCAATTCGTTTTCGGGCATATTGGGGAATAATTAGATTGTGTTCGGGGAAACGTAGTCATTTCATATTCGGGCAAGAGCATGTTATATTTGGGGAAAAGTATGTAATATTCGGGAAAAGTTAGACAGAATTATTTATATTTATATTCTGACGGTTGAATCGGGATGAAGTTATGTCTACATTTGTTTTAGATTTTGTTTGTATTATTATTTGTATTGTTTGCTTGTTAGGTAAAATGGGGAATATGGTAATTCTGGCAAAAGTATCAGCCCCCTGGTTAAAAATATACCCATACACCCATGCTTCCTGCATGTGTATTTGATCATATATTTATGTTTGAATAGTCTAACGCTGATTCTTATCTTTTCATTCGAGTCTGGTAATCATGTTCCTAATATTAATATTATGTTCTACAGATGAACAATGCACTACGGTAATTGTTAACACACGTTGGAGGCTTCTGATAAAACTGTAGCGCACCTAAATTATTAACTCTTTAGATATCAGGATACACGCATTTGAGTCATACAGTCCGACATTTCTCATTATATTTATATGTTTCAAAGGGGTAGTTCAGTTTTGGTATAGAGGGCGCTGCACAAAATTATTGTTTTGTGAGATAATGAAAAATTTAGTGTAAAATCGAAAAGAGCATACAATTTTAATTTCAGAATAAACTTTATTTGATCAAACTCGGTGCAGAAACGGCTGAAATATCAATAAATATATCCAATTGGAATAAATCTGCGCCCCATATGTATTCTTTTAATTTTTAACCAAATTAAAAAATGCTTACACTTTTTCCAAAAATGTATAAAGAGGTTGTTAAGTAGTTGTTTATGATCTTTCTATTTAATCATTAATTTAACAAAACATTACATGCATAATTTTGTATGAAAAATGGATGAAACCAATGCTTTTTTTTTAGAGAGCGCCCTCTTGTGTTTTAATGGCTGCTTTTGAATGATAACAGGCTTTTTACTTAGTCGTTTGTAATTGTCTATATACTTCGAGCGTGGTGGAGTTATAACTATTAGTTTGTAATGTAATTGTGCAGGTTTTGGTAACTTACCTTAATAAAACTGTACATCCCCTTTAAACGTAAAAGTAGAAGATAATAAGACTACAGTTTGGAATCATACCACTCATATTCATAGCTTACACAACGCCATTTTGGCAGAACAGTTGTAAATTAACATGAGGGGAATTAAATCATCAAACAGGTTCAATTAATCATTAAATCATTCACTCATCAAACATCAAACACTCGACTATACACCGTGTCCCAGAAAAAACGAAACCGGGTTTCATGGCAGAAATTTTCTGTCATAATGAATAATTTAATTGATGATATATATATGCCTGGAAAGCTCTGCGTCTCTTCTTTCATTTGATGTGCAACTTATGGCACATACTTCAAGCATGACTGAATTAGAACAATGGAAAGTGGTGTTACCAATATTCAATTTTAGTAAACATATAATCCATTGCGGATATAGTATCGGAAATAATATCGCCAATGATATTCGCTTGTCTCGCAATGTATGGTCAAACTAGGAATCTAAACGATCATGACGTTTCGTATGCTACTGCAATACTTTGTCAAATGATAATATCGAATGTAGACACTCGGCTTTTATGCTCTACCGTGGCTCCCAACATCACAATCTCGCATGAGCGATTGCGTTCATGATAGGTCAACAACGGAACACCCCGATTGGCCGGTGCACACGGGCACTCAACCAATCAACGGACACTGGATCGGCCCGCATAACGAACCAACATGCGTTACGTCGTCACGACACTACCCCGACCAACCGGCCCCCAACGGTTGATGCCAAACCCCCCCGGTAGAACATAGCCACCTTCTCGCTACAACGCTCATATCTACGTATCAATTTCAGGGCACGGCGCCCGTATGTTCAATCAATAATAGTAAATATATAATCCATTGCGGATATAGTATCGGAAATAATATCGCTAATGATATTCGCTTGTCTCGCAATGTATGGTCAAACTAGGAATCTAAACGATCATGACGTTTCGTATGCTACTGCAATACTTTGTCAAATGATAATATCGAATGTAGACACTCGGCTTTTATGCTCTACCGTGGCTCCCAACATCACAATCTCGCATGAGCGATTGCGTTCATGATAGGTCAACAACGGAACACCCCGATTGGCCGGTGCACACGGGCACTCAACCAATCAACGGACACTGGATCGGCCCGCATAACGAACCAGCATGCGTTACGTCGTCACGACACTACCCCGACCAACCGGCCCCCAACGGTTGATGCCAAACCCCCTGGTAGAACATAGCCACCTTCTCGCTACAACGCTCATATCTACGTATCAATTTCAGGGCACGGCGCCCGTATGTTCAATCAATAATAGTAAATATATAATCCATTGCGGATATAGTATCGGAAATAATATCGCTAATGATATTCGCTTGTCTCGCAATGTATGGTCAAACTAGGAATCTAAACGATCATGACGTTTTGTATGCTACTGCAATACTTTGTCAAATGATAATATCGAATGTAGACACTCGGCTTTTATGCTCTACCGTGGCTCCCAACATCACAATCTCGCAAATATTCAATTTGCACGCATAAATTTGAAGTTTGGGTGAGTTTTAAGAGTTGTAAACGTACTTATTTTTAAAAAGAACAAACACCACATAAAAGTTCATATTTTTATCTTTTACATGACACCTCATGCTAAAAATATAAATGATTTATGCCAGAGAACGAGTACAATGAAAACATGCCTGATTTCTGCCCGAATGAGTGAAAGTTGAGTAAGAAGTCGCTCAGCTTTCCTGACTAGCAGCTGACAATGGACTTTGATGCATGAGTGAATTTACACAAACATGGGGATCAGGAAACAGGCTAGATCAGGAAAGTTACTCATTTAGGCTGGAATCAAGCATGTTTTCATTGTATTCGTTCTCTGGCATATATAATTGATTTTTTAATCATGAGGTGTCATATAAAAGATAAAATTATGAATTTTCATGCGGTGTCTGTCCTTTTTCAAAATAAGTACGTTTACTACTTTTAAAACTCTCCCCAAAACCTCACCCAAACTTGCAATTTCTGCGCGCAAATTGAATTTTGGTAACACCACTTTCTATCGTTCTAATTCAGTCATGCGTGAATTATGTGCCATAAGTTGTATATCAAATAAAAGAAGAGACACATAGCTTTTCAGGACATATATATATCATCAAGGAAATTATTCATTATAGCATAACATTTCTGCCATGAAACCCGGTTTCGTTTTTTCTGGGACACGGTGTATATTATAACAGTCTTACTGAATGTAACATGACAATTAGGATCTGGGTACATAGGCGTACCCAGGGGGAGGGGGGTTCAACCAGGGGGGATAAACTCAGCCGCCATGTTGGTTAGGCTGTCTCGAGATTAGAAGCCTTTTTTGCAACGTCACAAAACGTCATCAAAAGTATGATACGTTGCTCATATCCAAATTTATATGGAATAACATTGTACAATACATCAGATGAAACACAATTGCATGACCATCGCCATATCAAGTGCAATGAATATTAGTGTTGCCTCATTCTACTGGAATTATAAGGCCCAACTTTTATGTCATTTTGATATTAAACACTCGCTATGATTGCTGTAGATTTGAAGATGAATTGCCTTCCTTACACGGGTCAACGTGACAGTCATCGACTATGTGAGGGACACAATATTGTTATCAAGCTCGAATCGCGCAAAAGGCATACTGTACGCGTTTGTGACTTTTTTGTAATAGAAGTCGTATTCACACGGTGAAAGCCAATTCTTAAAGTGATACCTGTAAAGTGTCAGATATTGCACAAAATTACATTGAGACTTCAATCCTATATCAATATCATTGTAAAATACAATTGAAAGATTTGTGAAAGTTTGAAAGAAAACGATCACTGTTTATCTAGTGAAAAAAAAAACGAATAATGAGTTAATATTTTATCACCGAATACTGAATGGCCTGCCGAAGATGTGTTGCAGTAATAATCATCAGTTTGACGATATCCGCACCCGCTTATGTTTACAGACGATACAGAATTCATGGAATTTGCGCGCGCTCGGCTCAAAGTTCAGTCTGGTCGGGAAGGTTTCCCACGCGCGCTGGCCGGACGTGTTCAGCTACGACAATTGTACTTTATTTAAAAAGCGTTTGCTAACGCTTTTCAAATAAAAGATTTCAATGATAATTATCTTCATACTAAAGGGATATTTGACAAAATCTAACCCTATTTTATTCTTCTCTTATCATAAGCTAAACAACACGGTAGAAGAGAAACGAGGAAGTTCAAAAAAAAATGCGTGGAGTTAGACATTTTATAGGCATGCCTTTAAGAGTTGCAATTCTTAAGAATTGCACCTCTTAATAATTGAAAAATGTGTGTTCAAACGATGCCAATTCTCGGGAATTGCAACTCTTAAGAATTCAAATCGGAAGTAGTGTGCGTGCCTCTCTCATTTGAGGTCACGCGCGCTCACTTGACTTGTTTTCACACCGGAAGCATATCTCGGTCATGAGGTCAACCCAAACCACGAGTCTCGTAGTTAATTGTGGTAAGACCAGGGGGGTCATACTGCGCGCTAATCTTGGAAACACTTATGGACTGGCTAACATGGAATTCTGGGATACGTTTAGTCTAAGATCGAGACCCTCGATTGCATGCTGAACATAGCGCGACCAACGAGAGAGGTCTGCGTAACATCAGTGATCACTGCTCACGAGGCCTCGGCTGGCAGCCATCACTGCTGTTGTGCAGATCTCTCTCGTTGGCGGCTATCTATTATGGGTGGTGGGATTATTTTTAGCATGCGATTGAGGGTCTTAGATCATAGATTACAAATTATCCTGCATTCCATGTTAGCCAGTCCATGAACTTTCCCTAACCGGCCATTTTTGCTGCGTGTTAAGGCTATGGGAAAATTAGCGCGCAGTGCGTAGATTCTCTTCTAGTTATTTATATACTACTTCTATGGATAAGACGGTAAAAAAATTATTCGCGCTCATCGCGCGCTCATTCTGCGCAAAATATTACAAGTATCTTATGGTTATCTTGTGGTTTGGAAACCATAAGATAACCACAAGATAACTACAAGTTTGGAGTGCGCGTAATCTTGTGGTTTGGAAACCACAAGATAACCACGAGTGTTGCGTGTTCAAAGCAGCTAGAAATAGTATAGTATGAGTGCGCCTATTAAAGTGCGCATTCTCAACATTCGTAATTACGCACATGGATTGTGACGTTGCAAAATGCCTTCTAATCGGCTTCAAACTTGACCCCCAGCCGCCATGCTGTTCATGTACAAAGTAAATAGGGTACGCTACCTGCGGCGGTACAGCTTACCTTCTAGTTCTACAACGGCAGTATTGGATTCATACTTCTATGGTTCAACCCCCCCCCCCTTTTGACCAAAGAATTACTGTTTTGGGGGGTTTGAACCCCCCTCTCCCTTTTCAAAATGTAAATGAAATCGAGACCAAATTTGAGCGGTCTCGACCGTCATTTTTGCTCGTGGTCTCGGCCTCGAAAAGTGCAAAAAAACGTGGTCTCGGCCTCGGAAATGTCGATAATTTGTGGTCTCGGCTTCGAAAATGATATTCGACTACCCCCCCCCCCCCCCCCCCCCCCCCCGCTGACATAAAAAAATCTGGGTACGCCACTACGTAATTTAGTTAACATTACTAAGTGACTTACTACCTTAGGTTTTTGGCACGGCGCATTCTATTTGGAAAAGCAATGTTTTTCCAAATTTCTTTTCGTTATATAAATATTATTATAATTTTACAATCATCTTCTAGATAATTATTACTGTGTACGAATAAGTTAGCGATTACTACTTTGCATTTTACCTAATATCTCGGTCACATGGCATTAATTTACCATACAATTTCACACAACATTACAGAAATACATTTAACAATTTGCCAGTTTGTGCACATGTATGTCAACAAAGTTACTAGACCCCGTTTAAAAGCAGTGGTAAGATTGGTAGAGCGCGCGCTTTCCGATTCGAACCCTGTGTAGGCCCCCTGCGTTAATCCTTCAGCAAGACAATTAATCCACAATTGCTGCTCTCTACCCAGGTGTATATATGGGTACCATGGTCAGGTGTTAACCCTAAAAAGGCTGGGGGGGCCATAATGGCCACCCCCCTCCGCAATTTTTGTTATTGCTCCAAAACGCGGTAAGATGACGCGCCGCTGCTTGGTGACTTTTTTCTTTTGGGTCTTGCGCATATTTTAAAATAAAAAATTGTGTCTATGTCTATGCATGTCAGACCGAAAATTGCTAAATTTCGTGATTTGTGTACAAAACATATGGAAATATCAGTTTTCGTAAAAGGAGGTATATCATTGGTTATTCGGTCTTGTTTACATTTTATATGTTTTTTTGGGGGTTCAAAATAGTTGAATTATAGTTAGAAATTAAAAAAATTAAAAAATAAATAAAATACATAAGTAAAACAAAAAAAAAGAAATACATAAGAAATTGTAAAAACAATAGAAAACATAATGAAGAACCTGGCTCTTCAAAATTTGTTGTCGTATTATTATTTCAAATGCTCTAAAGAATATATGTAGTGAAAACCAGAGTTTAAGTATGAAGAATATATGATTTATGGGTAAAAATATGAATTGTATGACCTTATTTGCATAAATTACAATAAATATGCAAATAAATGAATTTTTCAAAAAAACTAAATTACCATTGTATTCTATACACTTCACTTATCATGCGTGCAATTTTTCACGGCGATCGGCCGCTCCGCGGCCGAGATCTTAGGAGGGGGGGGGTGAGGGGGGGGGGTGGGGGGGGGCATAATGCCCCCCCCCCCCGGCCTGCTGAAGACCTCCAATAGCCCGGCATTGTTAGGGTGAATTAGCCTTAACGCCATTATCAATGGCAGCTCGGCTAGTATGCTACCCGGGGAGTTAAAAAAGTACGCAATATAATTGTGTGGGTTTGAAATGTAGGCTACCTGATGACCATAGGTAATAATAATTTAATAATTGTTTAAGCGCTTAGAGGCTCTTTGCAATATGCGCTATATAAATGTATATTATTATTATTACTTCTGCAGGATATCTGTATACTGTTGATGTGTTGTTACGTTACCCAAGAGGGCCCTGTCTCTCTTCTCTCATTTTAATTTGCTTGAAATTAATTCACATATTATTGTACAGAGTGTTACCATTAGTTTAATGTTACAAAGCCATGTAGTTGATAAGCACGATATGTTATTGTGCACTTCAGTTTTTAAATATATTATGAAAGTTAATACTCCTATACTGACGAAGTTCATGATAATAATATGCCATATATGATTGATCGAAATTTGTAGAGAGAATTTAATCAAAATATGTGCTTAGAATTGTAGGAAATTTCGAATGTACCCTGTAATTTACGCATTCATGTAATTGTAATGATTTCTAAATTACTGAAATAGTCTTGCCCATGAACAACACATTCACGCCCGCCACAGTTGTTTAAACTACCAGATCTTCTCATCATAACAGAAAATAAAACATACTTGATACACACATTAAATAAATCAAGAAATTAGCATGTTTATTACTTATAAATGACATCTATCAGATACGTATGAAAACAAAGCTAATGTTATACATATTATTGGTACCTTTGGATAACATGATTGTAGAAATGTGTATGATTGAGTTACCCCCGCATCGGCACCCTAAAACATTTCCGACAGTTTAAAGGGAAAGTTGAGTTTTGGTAGAGAGGGCGCTAGACTACTTAATTGGTTTGTGAGGTAATGAAAAACTGAGTGTAAAATTTGAAATAGCATAATATTTAAACAATAAAATCATCTTTGTTTGATCAAAATCGGTTCAGAAACGGCTGAAATATCCATAAATATAACAATTTGTAATAAACCCGGGGCCCCGGGTTTATTAGAGAATTTTGAACCAGCCGTTAAAAATTCAAAAAAATGCTTCCTCTTTTCAAAAAGTTACAAAATAGGTATTTAAATAGTTGTTGGTTATTTCTCTATCTAATCACTATTTCAACAAAGCATCACATGCACAATATTTTATTCAAAATGGTTGAAACCGATGAGTGTTTAGAGAGCGCCCTCTTACGTTTTAACGGCTCTTTTTGAATGATAACATGATCTTTACTACGTCATTTGTAATTTTGTGTTCCTTTCTAGTTATAAATATTAGTTTGTAATGTAATGATGCAGGTTTTGGTTACTAAAATTCAGTTTCACTAAAACTGTACTCTCAATACCAGAACTCAACTATCCCTTTAAGACTTAAATATCATTCAAATTTCTTGAAATTGTACTCACATATTGAGAAAATAGTGCAGATTCCGATGTGATGATCTGATTTGCGATATATGAATCATATTTTGAGATATCGCCCTCGAACGCGCGCGTTGTTTTTTGGCTTCACGAGTTTGAAGTGTTTTTAATACCGTCACCCCCTCAACTCTCATTGACAATGCACGCAACTCAAAATTTCTTGTGCGATGTTGGTATTATTTATCGTATTACTCGTAGCGGACGATCTACGCATTATTTCTCCTCAAAATTTCGACCAGTTCAGTTTCTAAGGTTAGCGCGCATCATCTCATGCGCGATGTTTTACAACACGCGCAAAAACAAATATTACGCGGGGTGCCGATATTAAAAACAGTGCCGATGTGTAGTACACCCTACCATACATACAAACAGAAAACAAAGAAAACAAGCTTAAAGTGGACTTCCATACGATTTCAAGCTTATAATGATTGAAAGACAGATATTCTAGGTCAATAAAAAATATGATTGTGGGTTCTTATAATTGGTTTTCGAAATTCTAATGACACAAATTCGCGAGCGAGCTTGTTCTATCCCACAATGCACCAATGTGTGACGTGCGACCCTCACTATGCGCCTATGTTTTTACACTGCAGCGAATGTGTTCTTTTGATCGGACCAATACAATGCTCGATCATGAATAGTTAAGTCCACGCTGCGCCACTGACCGTGCCTTTGAGCATTACTGCATTGTTGAACCGTTTGAAAATACTTGCCTGCCCGATATTGTAACACTTTTTGCTTTCATTGGAATTTGAATAGACACATAGTTCTGTAAACGTGGTTATTGAATTTGCTGGCTCTGCATGACCGGCTATTATGAATGACACATGCAGTGATCACAATGCAGTGGCACCGGATTCAAGCCTAATCAAGAAATTGAGCAAAGTGAGGGTGCTACGAAAGGGTCTCATGATTGTGTGCGGTAAATTTAATTATTTCCTCAGAGTTAATGACATTAGAAAAATCTCTAAGAAATCAACCAAAGTGAGTAAAATCCTGAAAATATTCAAGCATATCTCTAGATTTATTTCCAATATACTGTATTTGTTTTTAAATCGTCCGGAATTCTCCTTTAATACACAAACACATGTAAACGCCCTTTCCATATATTTACGTATATTTTATCTTGACTCAGTTGCTTTATGTTATAAAGATATGTCTTAAGCCAAATCTACACAACACGATCCTATTCGTATCTGATCTACAATGACGGAACTATAGACGTGCGTATTCCAAGTATGTAGTGGTATTTATATCATTTTATATAATTTTATGTCATAATATCAGATTAGACCAAAACATCAGTCTGTTCCCACGGTTGAACCATTACCAAATCAGGACTAGTCCCGAAAATACTCAGGCAGGAGTCTGTGGAGAATGCATGTAATACCAAAATCAGTCCGTCCTGAACGGGTTAAGCCTGCTTCTGGTTCCACTGCCCGTCTTTACCATGTTAACATATGAAATCAGACTTATAGAAACAAAAAACCATGTAGAGTCGGTTATTTCTGACAAAGTTTAGATATAATCGTTCGTCGAATCTAGTCGGAATTTGTAATCAGTGGGGTTTTATCACATATGTCCACACATTATCACTTTATTACTACAATGACTACCATATAATTATATAAATTAAAGTCATATTTAGATTTTTCTATAATATTTTATTGCAATGTTTTAACCATGTTTATGGTACTGAACTATTTTAAACGCATCAACGACACATACAGCTAAATGCAATGACAAGACTGATATGATTTTGTATAACGACCATACAAACATGATATACACTATTAAAGAGATAGTTCAGTTTTTGTTTAGCATGTTTAAAGGGACTTGGTAACCTGTCCGTAATCTCAAAATCCGATTGGAATTCTAGCGGTTCCCTCATACCTTGTTGTATTCTTATTATAAAAAAAACAAAACATGGGGCAGGTTTCGGTTTTTCAAATTTCCCTTTCTTTAAAAAGATATTTACGATTGAAGTGTTCAGATGTCAAATTATCCAACGGATCGTCAGAACCGTGTACAAAGTGAGTGCAATGAGTTCATAAATGTCACTTTGCATTTTTGCTCATTACTCGGCCATATAAAGTCCATTGAAATGTTCACACAACAGCCAGTGGACATATCAGATAACAATACTATGCATTAATTGTATCAACCACTCATCACTTTTAGCACATGTCAACAAAGTTACTAGATCCCTTTAAGGGGCACTTGAAGAAATATTTGTTTTTGTGTGAGGTAATGAAAGACTAAGTGTAAATACACACACTATTGACAAAATCAATTCCGTTTTATCAAACTTGATAAAGCTCTACTATCCATAAATATGTTTCATTTAACCATTTCAGTAAATAGATATAAATTCTTTACATTTTCTGAAAATATGCCAACATATTTAAACAATCGGTTGATGTAATCTCTCTATATGGTTACTTTTTACTAAACATCACATTCACATATTTTGATAACAAGATTGTTAGAACTTGGTGTTTGGTGAGCGCCCTCTTTTTGCATTATACTTTTTGATGAGCACTCATCGTAATAACTTACAAAAATGTGTACGACAAATATAAATACAGCATGCTAAATAAGCCCTCGTAAAAATAACCCATAGTAGGCCTATCTTAGTAAGCAAACGGAGATACTGCAAATTATCAGCGACTATACAGTCATACACACAATACTGACATGATAAACTACCAATGATGTGGCTTTCAAGTAATACCTACCCATTGTTATCTTTATTAACTTTGCGAGTGCCAAGAGCAAACAATGTTGTAAGTTATTGTAAAACTTTTGCACAAGAAATATATTTTTGAACAATACATCATGGCTAACTGAACACAGACTATAAACAAAATGACCCTATTTTAAAGAAAAACAAGAGCTTACGTTATAAAACGGCAAAATAAAACATTTACCCCAACAGGAAAGCAAGTTGAGCATAAAAGCCTGTTATACGGAAAAGTATGATATACACAAAGTGCCTACGTTTGAAACACTGGCCCGATTTCTCATCAGTGGCTCATCTTTAGTCTGGCCTAAAAAACCAAACATTACCAGTAGCCTGTGAAACCGGTTTGCACCTGTGGACCCATTGTTTGTTGCTATTCGCTACCAGATATATTATCATTGTTTCCTTTCATTATCAAGTCAATTCCTCTAATTCTGTTTTAATAGGCTTAAGGACAAAGGGCCGCTTGCCATTTTCCGTACTAGTATAACCGGTCATCAGTAATATAATGTCCTGGATGATCCTGGACGCATTTTTGCTGATGACCGACTCTACTATGAATTTAATTTTAAGCCACCCATTCTCTTGATGCCTATAATCAGAACTAAAAGAATTGACTGGATAATGAAACAATTATAATATATTTGGTGGCGAATAGCAACAATCAATGGGTCCACATGTGCAAAACGGTTTCACAGGCTACTGGTATAGTTTGTGTCTTTTTAGGTCAGACTAAAGTTGAGCCACTGATGAGAATAATAACCTTTTCCTGGAAACATATCGCAGACTATTACAAAGATGGGGCTAATGAATGCAAGAGAGAACGGATTTATAATTTTAGAGGACACTGATTATCTCTAATATGTCATTGCAATGATCTAATGGTAGTGAACATTTTAACGCGCCAACGACACAGAAGTTTATGCATTGACAAGACTGATATGTCGTACAACGATATTAAAAGTATACATATGACATGCATTATTAAAAGGATAATTTAGTTTTTGTTTAGCATGTTGAGATGGCATTTCAAATTATTTGTGTGAGGTAATGAAAGACTATAGTGTAAATTGTGAAACCAAACGCACACACTATTGACATAATCAACTTTGTTCGATCAAAATCTGATCAGAAACGGCTGTAATATCTCTTAATATATTCTGAGAATATACCATGATTGGACCTCTTTTTTGTGCATGCGATACAATAATATGAATGAGAGGAACCGCTAGAATTTTACTCAATTCGGAAAAGGCAGTGTCCTGTTTTGATTATTATTACTTTTCATTACCGACTTTGTTGTTCTTATGTTGTGAAAGACTGATTTCTTTCCTAATAATGAAACAATGAATGTGTACAAAAACATCAAGTTACTTACAACACATACACATACTAAACAATCAAACTACAGTTTATAATAAGATGGCAAACAACTTAAATTGTTAGTCAATGCGAAACCTTTTAAAAGTTTACAGTTGATAAAAAAGCTCCTTATAATATTTGTTTTCCACATCCTTATACATTATACATCACTATTTATATATCCCAATCAAACAACAAATTTTATGCCAGTAAATCAAAACACTCCCCCTACCTTACCCATTTAAACCCTATGATATAGATGACGAAATTACGTATACATAATGGCTGTAGACTACTAGAACATCTTTTACATATAAAAGGTTTGGCGCCACCTTCTTTAGATGCTGACGGCGGCAATAGCCTAGAATCCCCACTTTGTTCATTATAGCATGGCTCGTTCAATGTCGACCAATGATCTAAAATAAAAACACCAACACACAAGCAAAGTGAAATATCGACATTAATGGTTGAATCATCGAAAGGGGCATAATTATAAAGGAGAGATCCTAAAAATTTACACAGTTATAAAGCCGAAGAAAAGGGTTATGTTTACCAATAGTCTTATTTAGTAAATAAGACTATTGGTAAACATAACCATTTTATTCGGCTTTATAAAAGTAATACATAAACATTTACGTTAAAGGGTAGTTCAGTTAGGTATAGAGGGCGCTTCAAAAAAGAATTATTTGTTGTGAGGTCATGAAAAAACAAAATTCGGAAGAGCACACAATTTTAATGACAGAATCAACTTTGTTTGATAAAAATCAGTTCAGAGACGACGAAATATCCATAAGTATACTATTTATAATTATTTTGGGCCAACAATAATTCGATAATCTTGGGTGAAAAAAACCCCCATGAAATGCTTATACTTTTAAAAAAAGTTCAAAAGAGGTTTTAAATAGTAATGATGATCTCTCTATTTAATCATTATTCTAACAAAATATATCATGCAAATTTTTGTATAACAAATGCGTTTTTAGAGTGCGCTCTCGTGTATTTAAACGGCTCTTTTTTAATGATAACAGGATTTGTACTTATTGTCTGTAAATGTTGTTATTGCATTTCGAGCATGGTGGAGTTATTATTATTAGTTTGTATGGCTTGTAATGTAATGTGGCAGGTTTTGGTTACTAAAATTAAGTAGACCAACACTGTACTATCCATTTAATTAATATAATTAACCATAGTGTAATTCAAATATGTAATATTTATCATTATAACCAATTGAAAAGGAACTTAATCTTCATAATAATTACCAACTGTATTATCCGTGTCCGGACTACTACCCCCTGGACAACCACCCCCTGGACGATTACCCCCCGGACAACTACCCCCTAGGACAATTACCCCCCGGACAACT
>JBAMJV010009147.1:0-93031 GCA_037951105.1 Echinarachnius parma | reverse complement strand
CCCTACCCCCATGCCTCGCACGAATATATGGACGAAGGAAAGCAGTATACCAACATGACCAAGGAGGTTCTATTTATATACTGAGTTTCAGATCGCCTTCCTAAAAAGTTAACAATTTTGGCTGCAATGTATATACCTTTGACAATATATCATGATTAATCGATCTGAGGAGTAGATAATTATGTGAGTCTAATTTATCCATGCTTATTTTAAAAATAAATGTAATTTGCTCTTGTCTCAAGGCTCATGCCCACCGCAGACGTAACGGATACCCTAATCCAATTGTGTTATTATAAGGAAAGTCCCAAAAGCATAATCGCCATGTCTGTATATTATCCACTACACGAGCCCTTTTGGGCTTTATCACCTCCCCTTGCCAAGGTATGTTCTGTTATCCTGAAATACGCCGTAAAAATGGTTGATTTTGGCTAGACAAAACAGTTGATATTTTGCACAGTCGGCATTATCTAATCACCACAGTGCCTCACCGTTTAAACAATCCACCGAACTAGCCCTTTTAATCAGGTTTTTATGTAATTATGATGACCCTATTCATTTGCGGATCGCTTTCGTCGTATAGTTCGTCCGTGTTTTGCGAAATACTAATCGGTTTGTCGCGTGCTCTAACTAGGATACGCACCGCGTCATTATCATAAAGATCCCATTCAAAAGAGATAATCACCGCGTCTCAACGCCAAAAGCTAATCCCCAAACGCCCTTTTGAATACTAACGATTGTTAAACGAGACCTTTTAAAGGTTGTTTTCATTATGATAATCATCATGTCTCAGCTAAACCCTAAACATCCTTCTAAAAAAAATCAAAAGAAATCCGTTTCTGTTTCGATTTGTCGCGTGCTCAAGAACCATGCAGAGACGCGGCGCGTCATTATCCTAAGTTCCAAGAGATAATCACCGTGTCTCAACGCCCAAAGCTAATCCCTTTTATAACGTCCCTTTTTACCATAACGACTGTATACATGATTTCTTTTTAATATGATCATCGACATCACCGGGTTTCAACTAAACCCTAAACAACTTTCTACACATATATCAAAGGAATAATACTATATTGTTCGTCTCTTAGAAGTATAATCTTCATACAGTACTGCGTGGCGAGACGTCTGTTTTTGAATACCCTGATCAATGCAGCAATGGTTTAACCCTAAAAAGGCCGGGGGGGGGGGGGCATAATGCCCCCCCCCCTCCGCGATTTTGTTTATTGCTCCAAAACGCGGTAAGATCACGCGCCGCTGCTTGGTGACTTTTTTCTTTTGGGTCTTGCGCATATTTTAAAACAAGAATTTTGAAAATCGGACCTACCGTTACGAAGTCACGTGACCTTTTGTCTATGCATGTCAGCCAGAAAATTGCTCAATTTCGTGATTTGTGTACAAAACATATGGAAATATCAGTTTTCGTAAAAGGAGGTATATCATTGGTTATTTGGTCTTGTTTACATTTTATATGTTTGTTTTGGGGTTCAAAATAGTTGAATTATAGTTAGAAAAAAAAGAAAAAAAAGAAATACATAAGAAATTATAAAAGAATAGAAAACATAAGGAAGAACCTGGCTCTTCCAAATTTTGTTGTCGTATTATTATTCCAAATGCTCTAAAGAATTGTAGTGAAAACCAGAGTTTAATTATGAAGAATATATGATTTATGGGTAAAAATATGAATTTCATGACCTTATTTGCATAAATTACCATAAATATGCAAATTAATGAATTTTTCAAAAAATTTAAATTACCCTTGTATTTTCTACATTTCACTTATCATGCGTGCAATTTTTCACGGCGATCGGCCTCTCCGCGGCCGAGATCTTAGGGGGGGGGGGGGGGGGGAGGGGGGGGGGGCCATAATGGCCCCCCCCCCCCCCCCCCCCGACCTGCTGAAGACCTCAAATAGCCCGGCCTTTTTAGACCAACTAGATAACTTTATCATGATTTTTTTACTCTGTGTTTTAATGTCCAGTTTGTTCATAAAGCGCTCTAAGATTTTTTTATTTTATTGACAAAATAAATCCTTTTTGTCACTTAATTTCATTATTCCCTTATTATTCCATGTTTATTTTATCAGACAGCCATACAGGCAAAAGCAATAAATATTATACGAACAATCATGACTTGATCGTTTATTTTAAAGACGAATAATTGTGGTTGATGCGAATAAGATATACATGCGAAACATATGATAATAGAAACCAAAGTACTGACCAACAAAGTTCGGTCAGTATTATGAACTATACTTCTGTTTAAAAAAATATATCTAATAAAAGTTTGTATTGGCTGCATACATTATTCAAGACGGCTTTAATAGTATTTATTCATTACACAATTCTTTGTATAGTTCATCCTCGATTCTCGGAAAGACATACAGGCTATAGCAATACATCTTCAACGAACAATCATAGCTTGATCGATTCTTCTACAGCCGAATAATTATGATGGATGTGACAAAGATTTAGATATAATTGCCAAAAAAATTGATTGGAACAAAAATACTGACCAACAAGGAAAAACGGTGGTCAGCATTATGAATTACGCTTCTGTTATTATTTTTGAAAAGGGATAACAGTTTTTATTGGCTGCATAAAATATTAATTGTGACTTTTAATAGTTTTCTGCCAAAGGTCCCCTAACCGGGTGTAAAAATTAACGATATGAATTCAAGGTCAAATGCAAAATCAAGATCATTTTGGGTTTCCAATATGAAACCAAACCGGGGATGGTGGGGGGGGGGGGGGGGGGGTTGTTACAGGGGCAGGCACAGGGGGAACCTCCCCCCAATAATTGTATTTAATTGAGTACAAATATACGAGGAAATTCTTTAAAATAGCTGAATACATAAAGTGTGCCTCCAATATAGATCGTGGGTCCCCACCACAAAATCAATCTGACGCGCTACACTAACTGGGGTAAAGTCCCCCACAGTGCGGGGGGGGGGGGGGGGGTGGAGGAGGAGGGGGCACTTTCCTTCAATAATTTTACAAAAAAGTACAATTCATAAGGGAAATCCTTTTCAAATAAAGACATGCATTAAGTGTGCCTCCATGCAATAGTTTGTGTGTCCCTCACCCCCAAAATCAGTCCGACCACGCTACATTGACTGGGATAATTGGTCCCCCCCTCCCCCCTCCCCCCTCCCCCTCCCCCACAGTAGCGTAGCTGCGGGGTAGGGGGGGGGGGTACATTCCCTCAATACTAAAACAACAATAAGGTAAAAACATGAGGGAAATCTTTTAAAATAAAGAAATACACTCACTGTGCCCGAATGATTCGCTTGCCGCCCCATTTAGTCCGACCACACTACGCATATAGACAAAACTCGAAATAGGCACTGGCCCGCATGCTAAAATTTAGTTTAAACAGAACGTTTCTTTCCCTCTAATCATTGGCTCTCTATACGTCATGTTGCGGAAAATGGAAAGAACAGTCGAGAAGTGCGGAGGCTGGAACATGGCATTGACATTCGTGCATGCAGTTCGTGACAAAAAAAAACATATTAAAGGGGACCACCTGGCAAAGAACAACACATTATTATATGTTTTGGTACCGTTTTGTGATATCAAATAGATACTTAACATTTTGCAAAGGGTTGTGTAATTGATAAACAAAGCAATTATTTTCCACCACTTACGGAACCACTGCTATTTCCTGGTTACATACGGGCCAACCATTTGCGAGTGCGCCAATGCTATTCACGCGCACGTTTGTAAACGATATATTCCCGGGCGATTCGTTCGCTCTGCACACGTTGCAATTCACCGCACACATAGCAGTCTGCGTAATTCAGACCGCATGAACGCATGCTTTAGAATGGTGATGCGTTTCCAATTTTTTTTTTCTTTTTCTGGAAAGATATTTTTGTGAACTTGTTGGTGGAATGGAATACTAAAGATGTTAGCTTTCTTTAATAAGAATATTATTTTTGGGTGGTGGTACCCTTTAAGAAGAATAAGGAAAAACGCAAAAGTATAGGTGACTCATGATGGAGCTAAACAACATTTGAGCAGTACCAGGAGGTGACCTATAACACACATTAGGATAAGCGACGTGATCTGATTAAAGTAGGGCACACTGACAAATAATCATGTTTTTTTTGTTTTCGCTTTCATGTTATTTGATGGCACTCTTTTTTACATAATGACGATCCGCGCCGATCGATTTCCCATTTGTGTCTCTTTGTTATCTCCCCTTTTTGTTGTTTATTTAGTCCACCTTTTAATATACCCAGACCTCCTTTCTCATTATCTTGCTACACCCTTTCAAAAGCTGATGTAAACAAAAGATAAAGAAGGGCAAACTGAAATTAATGTCATAATATTTTATTACATTCAACTTCATACTGAGTGGTGGGCGTGTTTTTCTTGTGATTTGGGGAATACACAAATTGTTATCTGTCGTTTTCTCTCTTTTGTTTTGTTATGCTTTTCTTTACAAACTTCCAAAATCCGATGTGAATACATTGATGTAGGGTGCATTGACTTCAAACGTTGCTTCTTTCTTCTTCTTTTTTGCACACTACATGAAAGCTATTATATTTGTTTTGGGAAATAAACATGTTCTGTGTGACTCGGTGGCACCCCCCCTTCTTTTTCTTAATTACAAAGCAAAATCCGACGCTGGAGCAGGTAGATTTAGCACGGACGAAGGCCCGAACCAGTATAATATAGATTAAGACAGATTTAAACTTCATTCGTTTCAAACAACATCTAACATGTTTAAGTAGACATTCTTTCTTCCCTTCATCTTACTGCCCCATTCTTCCTTCATGTATGTTTCTCCTTTCTATATTCCTTTCTCATGCGCTTTGAGCACCTTATAGGTGGATAATTATTGCGCAATATATAGAAAAGCCACAAATACAAATTATTTGAGACTTCCAACAACAAAATAAATCAATTATTTCAAGGCTCTTTAATAATAACAAATGTAACGGCCGATTTTTATCAAACTGTATGCCTTTTGAAAATAACTGTTTCAAACATTTTACATAGAAACTAACGGCTTTCCATAATGGTCGAACTTAGAGTTAAGTTCAACTTTGAATCTTAGTGAAACACCCCCAGTAATCATTTGTAGGTGACGTCAGATCACGTCACTATTATTCAGACCAGTGACTAACCCAACAATAATGTGAACTTGGGGGGAAAAATATGTTGGGAAGTTGGAGAAAGATTAAGGACAGGGACGGTATTTTCTGCACGTATGCTGAACCCCGATTCCCGAAACACAATGGTGATGAAATCATTCATTCTCAAACGAATACTATACAATATAATATAGGCCAAGGGCATGCGCTACGTGTTAGATGTGCGGCCTTACCATTCCTTAACAAATTCATCGCCAGATAATATACAGATGTGTGTGTCCATTATACTTGTTGTGTTTGATGTGGTAAAGATGGACTAAATAAATCCATTCTTCGAGGAATAAGTGTCAATGATCAGAGAAGCTTTATATACTCTCCATCGGTTTGACTTAGGAAACGATTACGTGCAGTTTTTCGTGATTTCATGACGGAAAAACGAACATGGTTTCTAAAATAATATTATTTTCTAAATAAATAGTATTTGTCTTCCTGTTAGGATGACCACAGGCCCGAAGCCAGGAGGGTTGCGTTGGGTGCGTACGCACCCCCCTCCCCCCCCCCCCCCTCCCCCAAATTCAGAAAGGTCCACTTTTTGCCGGTCTCGGGTCCACTTTTAACCGGTCTCGAGTCCACTTTTTACCGGTCTCGAGTCCACTTTGTATTGGTCTCGACCATCTTAACCGGCTTACACGACTTTCACCCTGTGGTCTCGGCCTCGAAAATTTTTGGCAAGTGGTCTCGGTCCCGTTTTTGTAAATTCCGCACCTCCCCATGAAAAATCCTGACTAAGGGCCTGTGACCATCTTAGTCTATAGTAATGTTGATAACGTACTGCAATCTTTTCACTGTTTTTTTAAATTTATTATTCTGCATAAGTTTCAAGGGTATTCCCCCCCCCCGTTTCCAACATAATAGATACAAATCATAATATAGATCTGATGAACAATAATTATAACAACTCATTTTAACAACAATAATTCAAACATAACAGAAAGTGCAATCGACTTATACGATAACAATATAAATACATGGTTTGAAGAGTGTTTCTTTGTTAAAAGTGGGGGATTAACTTCAGTTCATTAAAAACAAAGTGTTGCCATGGTTGATTGGAAATGTCCTATCTAGTTTGTAGTAAATGTGTAACATTTGAGATGATTTTAGAGAGACTTCTTATCCCTGGATGGCCCTTTAAATTAAAGGGATCTAGTAACATTGTCAAAATCCTCAAAACTTACCTGGAATTGCTCTAGCGATTCTCTCATACCTTGATGTATTTGTATTATCAGAAGCATGGAACATGCATGTTTTGGTTTTTCGAATTTCTCTTTCGTTCAAAAGATATTCACGATTGAAGTGTTTAGATGTTTAACTATCCACTGGATAGTCATAACCGTGTACAGGGTCAGTGCAATGAATTGCATATCACTTTGTATTTTCGCTCATGACTCGGCCATAATGACACCCATTTAACGTGAATTTTTCACACATTACTCAGTAGACATATCAGATCACAACAAAACACAATGGGTGATTTCAAGTATGGTGTTTAAGGCCGTGTTAGTGTTTATTACACACAAACACCAGTTTGATAAACACTAACACCAGCCCTAAACACCATACTTGAAATCACCCATTGTACCAACCTTTCATCACTTTCTGCACATGTCAACAAAGTTACTAGATCCCTTTAAAGTATGAGGGTGGAAACTCCCTCCTTCAACCCGACCCCATTTGACCGCTTGCCAAGCTGGTCTACCCATCAGTTGCACTCCCTAAACATAATACAATTAGAGTTTAACGCTTTTGACAGTGTAGGGAAATTCCCCCGAATAACAGCAATAAGGTGCCAACTTTTGCTTCTAGCTGTTGCACTACCACGTAGTCAAACATATACGAAGAAAGTTTGGACTGTAAATGTATAGCGTCTGTATCCGAAACCAACTTTAAAGGGATCTAGTAACATTGTCCAAATCCACAAAACTTCATTAGAGGTCCAATGGTTCTCTCATACGACTATCAACAATAGAAATATGGATCAGGTTTTGGTTTTTCGAATTCCCCTCTCGTTAGAAATATATTTAAGATTGAAGTGTTCGGATTTATAACTATCCACTGGATAGTAGTAATCGTGTATAAAGTCAGTGCAATGAGTTAGCAAATATCACTTTGCATTTTCGCTCATTACTCGGCCATATAAGGATCCCGTTGCAGAAAGAGATACAATCGATTGTAAGTTACAATTAATTGTAATAAAATCAGATCATGTGTTCTATACATGCGCAAATCTGATTGGTCGAAACACGCAAATTGTCTGACTTACAATTAATTGTAACTGAATAGATTGTATCTATTTCTGCAATGGGGCCAAGATATTCTTAATCTGAAATTTGCACACAATACTCAGAGGACATATCAGATCACAACAATACACATTTAATCAACCATTCATCACTTTTTGCGCATGTCAACAACAGTACCAGATCCCTTTAAAGGCGAACAAACGTAGGCATGTAGATGGCGCTCGGTTACGAATGACTCGAAAGAAGGCGCCATCTAATACACACGCCGCACGCTCTGCATTTGCAGTTGATATGTTACCTAAATATTGTTCATAATCGTTCATTAGTACATAACGAGTTTCGCGAGCGGTGCTCTCATGTGATTTGCAGTTTTTAACATTGTTATAATTATACATAACTAACAGAAAGGAAGTGACGTTATTTGACCCCAAAGTCGGTATGATGACGTCATAAATTATACACATTACAAAGGTCATCAGCAGAAACCACGACCCTTTATCCCTACGTTGGCAAATGTAATCTTATACTTTTTACCCGGATTACAACTTAATTTTAGTTTTAGAACTTCAATAACAAAATGAAAATACAGAGGGGATAGTTTTTTTAATCAACAAATCACAACCCGACCAAGCTTCCTTTGTACATTTGTATAGGTATACAAATTTTCCATATATTATACAATAGCACTACACAAAATAATTTGTTTGTGAGATAATGAAAAACTGAGTGTCAAAATTGAAAGGGCATACAATTTTAATGACGGAATAAACTTTATTTGAACAAAATTGGTTCAGAAATGGCTGAAATATCCATAAACATAACCATTTGTAATAATTGTGGGCCCCCACATTTATTCGAAGATTTTGAACCAGCCGTTAAAAAAAATGTAAAAATGCTTCCTCTTTTTCAAAAATTTACAAAAGAGGTTTTTAATAGTTGTTGATTATCTCTCTATATAATCACTATTTCAACAACAACACAAATCACATGCACAATATATTATTTTAAATGGTTGAAACCAATGAGTGTTTAGAGAGCGCCCTCTTGAGTTTTAACGGCTCTTTAATAATGATAACATGCACGTCTTTTTACTTAGTCATTTGTAATTTAGTATTCATTTCGAGCATGGTGGAGTTATAACTGTTAGTTTGTAATGTAATAGTGCAGGTTTTGGTTACTAACATTCAGTTTGACCTAATTTCCAAAACTGTACTCTCTTTACCAAAACTCAACTATCCCTTTAAGCGAAGACTTTAGATCAATAAATCAATTAAATCTGTTCAACCCGAATCGAGCGACAAATGAATAATTTTCTAGGAAAAGTACGAGGTAAATAATTGGGGGAATAAGACTGACGTCAGTTATTGTGGAACGAACCACACGTCCACAACATTTTGTGTTGATTACCTTCAACAGGTTTAGAGGAACATTAAATAACATCATAATTTATTTGGTTTAAATTAATTTCATCGCAGGATAAACGAATTATGTGCAGACCACCTAATGAACTTCCTAATCACACAATAGTGTACACGATTTACTATTGAGGTTTTCTAAATCATCCGTTTTGTTTGCTGAAACTTGAGGTTAACTTCCCTATTATGTGGACGTACACGCTGTTGGGCAAACAAAAGGAACAGGGCTAATTTGTTTATTCGTTGTTTCATTTCATTCTTCTAATAAACTACTTAATTGCAAACATAACCCCTAATTAGGCATACAAATTAGTTTATACATTGTCTAAAACTTACTAAATTTAAAACTCAGATGAAGAATAGGAACTCATCAAAAGTCGTGTTTGATTAACGGGAAGGTAAACTTGCTTAAAGGGGTAGTACAGTTTTGGTAAGGCTGAACTTTAGTAACCAAACCTGGACAGTAACATTATAAACTAATAGTTATAACTCCACCATGCTCGAAAGGTATACAAAATTATAAACGACTAGGCTAAGTAAAAAGCCCGTTATCATTCAAAAAGAGCCATAAAAACACAAGAGGGCGCTTTCTACAAAAGTATGCATGTGATGTTTTATTGAAATAATGATTAAATAGAGAGATCATCAACAACTATTTAAAAAACGCTTTTGAAAATTTTTGAAAAAGTGCAAGCATTTAAAAAAAAAAATTTGAAAAAAATCATCTAATTATTTGGGCCCCAAATAATTATGGTTACAGTCCGTTATTCCGAAGGTTCGTTATTCCGAAGGTTCAGTTATTCCGAAGGTTCGTTATTCCGAAGGTTCGTTATTCCGAAGGTTCGTTTATCCGAAAACAAAATCGGGTTCGTTATTCCGAAGTTTCGTTATTCCGAAGGTTCGTTTATCCGAAAACAAAATCGAGTTCGTTATTCCGAAGGTTCGTTATTCCGAAGGTTCATTTGTTCGAAAATAAAATAGGGTTCGTTAATCCGAAAATTAAATCTGGTTTGTTATAATACTATAATTTGTGTTTTGTTTATTTAATTTACAGCCTGCATTAAGCATACCCCTCCCTCTTTCCCTCCCTTGGCCAGACCAATCAAACATTTAAGTTTATTTTATCTCTTTATATGAAATTATGGAATTGTAACAAACCCAAATTCATTTTCGGATTAACGAACCCGATTTCATTTTAGGGATAGCGAACCTTCGGAATAACGAACCCTCGGAATAACGGACCTTCGGAATAACGAACCTTCGGAATAACGAACCCGATTTTATTTTCGGACTAACGAACCTTCGGAATAACGAACCAGATTTCATTTTAGGAATAGCGAACCTTCGTAATAACGAACCCTCGGAATAACGAACCTTCGGAATAAAGAACCTTCGGAATAATGCAACAAATGTTCGGATTAACGAACCCTATTTCATTTTAGGATTAACGAACCCTCAGGTATACGAAATTTGCGTGTTCGGAATAACGAACCTTCGGAGTAAAGAACCTTCAGAATAACGAACCTTCGGAATAACGAAGCGCACCCATAATTACAAGATGAGATATTTTTATTGATATTTCAGCCGTTTCTGGGTCGATTTTGACCAAATAAAGTTTATTCTGCCATTAAAATTGCATGTTCTCTCAAATTCGACACTCAGTTTTTCATTACCTCACAAAATTGTGATGTGCAGCGCCCTCTCTACCAAAACTGAACTACCCCTTTAAACATGTTAACTTCACAAAATTAAGAGGAAGTTGTTTACTCGAGCTTTTGTGTACACTGCCAATTTATTGGTTGATGGATGTGTTTGTTCTTTTGGCATGATGGCCGCGAATGTAATGATGGTAATCCTTGTAATTAACTTTAAAATACTTAATTTAAAACTTTAATCATATAACTGAACAAGGAGGGACGCATTCGTTTTTCATTCGTAGATTCCAAATTAGAGGACTGTTCGCTCTGATTTTTTGTTTGCGTGTTACATTGATCCCCATCCGTCAACTGAAAGCTGTTCAGACCATTTGTAAAAGTGGACCTGTCCCTTTAAAGGGTTAGTTGAGTTTTGGTAAAGAGAGTACAGTTTTGGTCAAACTGAATTTTAGTAACCAAAACCTGCACCATTACATTACAAACTAATAGTTATAGTATAACTCCACCATGCTCGAAAGGAATAACAAATTACAAACTGCTAAGTAAAAACACTGTTATCATTCCAAAAGAGCCGTTCAAACTCAAGAGGGCGCTTTCTAAAAAGTTATTGGTTTCAACCATTTAAAATAAAATATTGTGCATGTGATGTTTTGTTGTAATAGTGAATAGATAGATGGATAATCAACAACTATTTAAAAACCTCTTTTGTACATTTTTGAAAAGAGGAAGCATTTAAAATTTTTTGTTAACGGCTGGTTCAAAATTATCGAATATTTGTCAATGTTTGTGGGGCCCCACATTTATTACAAATGGCTATGTTTATGGATATTTCGGCCGTTTCTGAACCAATTTTGATCAAATAAAGTTTATCCTGTCATTAAAATGGTATGCTCTTTCAAATTTGACACTCAGTTTTTCATTATCTCACAAAAAAAAATTTGTGTGGCGCTCTCTATACCAAAACTCAACTATCCCTTTCAGCGGGCTTGACATTAATTACCATTGCACCATTAGGAGACCAGTGGTTATTCTTGCTAAATCTATCCACAAATGTCCCTGTTTCGACACCATGCAAATATATATTTTGTTTAATTACTTGTTGAACATTTGCCAAAGTTTATGTCGTGTAAAATGCTTTGTTTTGACCACCTTGTATTATATAAGTCCAAGTTATCATGATGTTATATAATTTAATAACACATTATTGTTCATCAGTAATTGCCCAACAAGTGAATTTTTAGGTCTATATACATGTAGCCGCGATGGGCGTTCAAGACGAGGGTAATGAGCGGGTGGGGAGGAGATGGTAGGTGGAGCTGGAGCCCACGAACGCTTTGAAAACACCAATATTCGGGCAAAATCACTTCACAATTTGGGAATAATAACTATCATTAGCTTCTTTGGGGCGAAATCAAAACATTTTCGGGCAAATCGGCTAATTTTAACGACATTTGGAGAATGTTATTCGGGCAACCGATTTCACTCCTTGTTATTTTCGCCATTTTGTCCATGAATGAATTACATCTAATTAAAAATCAGTTAAAAGTAATAATCAGCATATCGATTTGATACAACCCTCTTTCAAAGTAATATAAATATATTTGTAATGAAAACAAATAATATAGAAAGCAAACAATAATATGATTACCCAAACCGGCCTTGTTTTTATTTTAGCCCATTCGGGTTCAAGAACTTTCATTATCTCATTCAGCTTCAGTGTCACTATCTGTAATTCTGTATCATGTTACTATCGGCTCTTCCCATATCACCCATTCCTTTTGTTTAGTTATTTATCACGAACATTCTCTTTCTAAAACAATCGGTTTCCTAATAGCAACCCTGATGTCGTCCTCTTCCCGGACGCAAGTTATCTCCCCAGAATGATAACAATCACCACGCACTCATGCACATTCAAGGCGGGGGGCCAAGGGGCGCTCAAGGCTGGGGCAAGGGAGCACCCCCCCCCCCCCCCCCTCGTCCGCGAGAGATTTGCAAATACCAATATTTGGGCAAAAACGACAACTCACACATTAGGGCAAAACACTCACAAATTGATTCCGGCAAAATCAGCTATAGGAGGTGGGGTGTGTGTGTGGGGGGGGGGGTGGGGGGGGAGGGGGGGCCGTGGGGGGGGGGGGGGGCTGGGGAGTACAGCACCCGGGAGTTTTGAAAATAGCCATACCCGGGGAAAAACATCTCAAGTTCGGTAAAAGCATGTCATATTCGGGCAAAGTCATGTCATCTTATAAGGCAAAATAACGTAATTTTCCGGCCAAACCGTCTCATAGTCATATATTCCGGCACAATCGTGTTATTTTCTGACTTAAAGGTACACTTGAGTATTGGTACTTCCTGAAATGCCCCATTATGACACTAAATTGGTTTGTTTTAATTCCATTTGAAAGTTCATTGAATAAAACATTTGAAATGAAAATCGTTCCCCTTCAAATGCTCTCATAGTTGTAAAATTTGATTTCAAAATATTTTATTGATCGTCTAGCCAAACGATATCTTGACTTTTAAAAAAAATACATAAAATTCATATAGTTTCTTTCAAAAAAAATCAAAAGAGGTTTTTAAATAGTTGTTGGTGATATCTCTATTTAATCATTATTTAACAAAACATCACATGCACAATTTTGTATGTAAAATGGTTGACACCAATGATTTTTTAGAAAGCGCCCTCTTGAGTTGTAGCAGCTATTTAAAAATGATAACCGGGTTTTTACTTAGTCGTTTGTAATTTTCTATTCCTTTCGACCATGGTGGAGTTATAACTATTAGGTTGTACTGTAATGGTGCAGGTTTGGGTTAATAAAATTTAGTTTGACCAAAACTCAACTATCCCTTTAAGTTAACCATTAAAAAAAATGAAATTTTCGGGCATCATTTTTTGTTGCTTGTCAGGTGAAAGCGGGAAGAATGAAATTATTCAGGCAAAAGACCTCAGCCCCAGAGAAAAATGTGCCCTACCATGCCGATGCCCTTGCTTGCCCACGGAGCTTGTGATATCAACTTGATAATGGTCATGACCATATTTGGTGATATTTTGATAACATTTTATCGACGGACGTGCGTTTCTGCCATCCATGACACGTGTCTAAGTTCATTGTTTCACTCATTTTGTGTATTTCCTTTTAGCATTTTCAGGATCATTGTCATCATCACTGAAATATCGACGCCAACAGAATCCGTCCATTTTTAGAAGAGATGCATGCATAATTTTAATGTAAACTTGCACCGATGGGAAAATATCAATTATCTCGAGTGTATACAAATTTGCGTCTGCTATTTGTACCATAAACAATAGTCCGTGGGCCAGAGGGGTCTACCGGTGACCCCCCCTATGACCCTCCGACTTGGGTGTCATTTTGTCCATTGATATGTCTAATGTTAGAAACAAAATGTTCCCAAGAAAAAAACTCATTTGCACTATGATTTTTTACTTTTTTGGAGGAATGTAAAAGTAGCACTTTTTCATTTTTTGCTGCATTTCTTAGGGTTGGTGAAAATTGAGATTGCATGAAATGCTCTCATTTCATAATGGCTATGTCTGTATCAACTAAACTTTCCTGATACATATGTTTACATAGGCATAAGACACAGGAAAAGTTTCATGGTCAAAGTTGATTGGCTTCATATAATTATGACGTCATCAAATTTGCATATGAAAAATCATGGAAATTTCCTTGAACAAAACGGTCAAAAAAACAATGTTCATTAGTACAGTTTATTTTTTTCACCATGAAAATGATGATAATGAGCTGAAACTTATGTTGTCTATTTCTGAAAGTATATTATGATCGGAAATGGTGTTATTCTTTGAATATAATGTACAAAAATTACATTTTTAATTACGTAATCACCATGCGTCATATGAGTTTTAAGGCATATGATGGCCATGTTGTGTATAGGGCCCAAGTGAATACATATTGCTTCCTCATTTATTTCTTTATTTGAGAACCAATCACTCTCATATTTGGCACGTATGTAAAACTAGTAGGGCTCTTTAGTTTGCAATAAGTAGAATTTCAAAAGGTCATCATATGAGGGCGCTATTTACTCAATTTTGATAAAAACATACAAAATCCTATAAATTATTATTAAAATTTTTTTTTTCTCGATCTGTCTGCTTTGTATAGACAACTTGATATTATTTTTGCAATATTATGCAAATTTTCTTTTGCTAGAATGAAATGTAAGACTGTTATGTTGTATATTATATGTTTTAGGCCCTAAATTAGGCATAACTCCGTCTGAATTTCACCTTAAAAGTGGAATAGGGATTGCATTGCGCTACATACAAACAATTTAATAGTAACCCTATGTATCTAGTCCTGAGTGAGATTTGTGATAGCATTTTTACTCCAATATCAAGTTAAGATAAAATGTTTGGGAAAAATTCTAGTCAGAAACTTGTTTTTCAATATTTGTATTATTCTTCAGTTTGGCATGTCATTTCTTTTCAGAGAAGAGAAAAAATTAACACCTCTTGTCTGCAGTTCATTATTTGATACCTACCCTACAAAAGTGACAGCAACGTCATGTGATAACTAAATGAGTACACGCACATGCATGCCTTTATGATTACCATGGCGACAGAAAATGGCGAATTAATTAAATAAAATTAAAGTTAACGTCCACATTAAAAATGTTTTAGATCATGAAAAGTTGTCTAGAATTTAGAGGCACATGCATGGGAACGTATGTGTGTGTAGAACTGTTAACTCCTTTTTGGAACATTTGCGCTCTTATTTTGTTACCAAAATCAACGTACTATGCCAATATTCATAATAAACGGGATACTAAGAACATTCCATTAATCACTGACACCTCACATATGATCTGCTAGCATGACGGCATGTGAAAGCATGGCTGTGGCAATAGCTGATGTCAGTTAGATTAAATCTTTCATGATTGTTTTTCTTTACTACGAATAAAGGTGACAAATAACTTAAGCATTACACCGTCTGTCTCATATACTAGCTGTAGTGATGAGATATAATGCCCACATGTACCATTATCTTTACGCCATGAAATTATGATAAAGAATTATACCAAAATTAAGCATCTACCATCTAGCTGCGCCACATCTTTAAGCTTTTGAAGCGCTTGATCCTAAACCAGCACCACGCAATCACAAAAGAGCACCCCAAATTTGGGCAGGCTGGCCGCTCCTGACCAATGTTATTAATCACGAGCTAAGTAATTAATTTGCCACAGTCCATAGAAGATATCTTAAAACCAACAGCAATTGCTACCTATGCATATGAAACCGTAAGCCACTGGCTCATCCTTAACATGTAAATGAGGTTACAATTGATTCACTTAACCAAACTGCTGAAACAATTCTGATTTATGCTGAAGACCTTTGAATTGTAGTTAAGAGCACAAGAACATAACACAGTAATGATCTGTCATATTAATATCACACTCAGTACAATCCTAAACATACACCAACTAAATGTAAATCTTACCACGACAAAATTTACATGTGTGGACAACTCTGTTGGGAGGACACTTTCCCTGTCGCAGAACGGCATCCATCAGAACATGCAAGCTCCAGAAAAAGACATATCAGCAACAAAGCGTTAAACAGACCACTTCTTTGCCACACCTTCAAGCTGTTCAAGCGACTAGTTTTGACCCGCTTATGTGCAGTTGTAGAACCATCTCTGATGAAGGAGCAGGCAGGATTCCGTTCTGGGAAGTCTTGCACAAGACAACTGCTTAACCTTACCCAACATATAGAAAATGGTTTCCAGTAAGTGTCTTAACTGGAGTTGTGTTTGTAGACCTCTCAACAGCTTATGCTACTGTCAACCACAACAGGCTCTACACAAACTACTGAATGTGAACAACATGCACCTGACCAAAATGGTCAAGACTCTGATTGAAAAAGTTGGTTGAGCTGTTTGGAAAGAAGAGTCGTTGGCGCAGGCAGAAGAATGGCCTCCCCAAGGAAGCATTCTGGCCCAACTCTGTTCAACATTCATGGGCGTAGATATGTCATTGATACTTATTCATCGAGGGGGGGGGGGGGGGGGGGGGATGATCTATTGATTCATCCCTCCCTGATGAATATGTATTACGTACATGTAAGTATCTACGCCCATGTCAACATTTATGTAAACGATCAACCTATATCTACCCTGAGACAAGGTTTCATCTGTGCAGACGACCTGTGTATCACCACCAAAAGTGATGACTTCCCTAAGGCAGAAGCCATCTTGTATGAGGGACTTACCAACCTATCCTTGTACTACAAAGAGAATCATCTGAAGTCTAATTCAACTAAATCTGAAATAAGCGCCTTTCATCTGCAAACCAGAAACTGAAGATCACTTGGAATGGAACTAGACTGGGACACTGTGATAGTCCTCTCTACATATCTAGGGGTGACCTCAGATATATCTTTCAAACGTACTAGGCCTATATCACCAAGCTCGAGGGAAAGGTCAACAATCAGATCTACCGCTCTGGCTCTCACTTATACTATGTTGCAGAGTATGCCTGCACGGATGTGGGAAAGCTTCCGTTATATCACATGATGTATGTGATGAACGAGGACTGATAACATATATCTGATATCTGGCATCACACCCCCTGAAATAAATAGGGCTGCTGATAGCCAGAAGGAACGACTGAGACAAACAGAGGACGAAGGACACCCACTGCATCCTTAGATTGAGCTTTAGGACATGCCAGTAGTGTATGCCTATGGTGCCATCATAGAAACTGTCAGCAGGATTCAACCAACCCTTGATGACTTTGCGTAGCCTGAATAGGCTTTGGCAGGCATGGGAAGATGCAAACCAACATGATGAACTTTGAACATATCGAAGGTGCAGCAAAATGCGAGTGCGATCAACCCCCTCAGATCATGGATGACCTGCTTAATTGTGATCTGGTACATTGAATGTGCACAATCAAAGATCTGACAGAGGCAAACGACGTAGCGCTCAGATTTTCCCGACTTTGGCATGAATTTGTGTGATGATACGAGATAATGCATGAAACAAGCTCTAAACTGCTATTGAAGGTGAGGGTCAGTAAAAAACAACAACCGATAATCTCCTTGAAAACAAACAGTTTATCAATCTGCAGCAGAGAATGCCTTCACTGTACGCGTGCGGGAGAGATTATATCACGTAGAAAGGGTAGACTTATCTCTAACAGTTGTCCATCGCCAAAAATTATCGAGGAAGAGCTCTGTAAAGCGGCCTTGTTTTGTTTTGATGAAAAGAGACTTATACAGCGGCGATTGGCCTTTTCAAAATGAAAATGGGAACCTTAGGATCGTCGATCTGCCTTTTTTTGATGAAAGATGTGACCCTTAGGAGCGGCCGGATCGGCTGTAAAACAGGGGTCTTTGAAGCGACACATACCCGTTTTGCAAATACTGTATACACGATTCCCCCCCCCCCCCCCTTGGGGTCATTGATGACGATGGTTGACCACGGTTTATTGCTGTTTGTTATCGACATGTCCACATTGATCTTCGTAGCTTATTTATGCCATGGATATCTCCTGAGGAATATACATTTAAAAGGAAAAAAAGTTCAACAGATAAGCTTAAAAGCATGTATGCTCTGCCACTGTTTCCCACACAGTGGATAAAACAGCGAATCGATATCAACAATGTTGCCATAGTGGCTTTTCAGGCCGTGATCATTCCAGATTATTTAGGGTTCTCAGGAAGGCCAGATTATATTGAACGGTTACAACTTTATCTCTACCATTTCTAAGTGTCAATGACTAATGGAATGTCTCCACTTAATTGCTCTAAATAAACTTTGATGTAAAATTATGTTTGATGAATATGAATATGAATAGTATGCTTCACCTTTATTAAAGAACAAGAGTTGCAGAAAATAATGCTGTACACACAGACTTCCCCTGTGCATAATAGGTTTTGTAAACTCTCTTTTACCCTGGTAAGCTCAAACTTATAATGTTCATCCTTGTTAATGAGACGTACTATGTTGTTCCCTTTTCTAAAAAGGGTGGTCCAAGCATAAAAGTAATATAATTAATGTTTTTCTGTTTAAATCTGACTAGATGTATAATAGCTATTTTGTGTTTGTTATGTATATTTGATATTCGTAAATGTATTCAGATAGAAACAACTTACTCAATGCTAGATTAACAGGGCTGGACAAATGGTACATAAAAGCATATGTATCGCGATGTATTTCCTATGTCAAGGTCACATTCAGACAATTATAAACTATTATACATACATATCCTTGGACGTATGAACTTGCATACTGTACTAATGAAACAAAATCGAGTTGTCAACACAAAACCATCAGTTTAAGACCAAAAAAATCATAATTGAGGAGGGATCAACTAATGAACTGTCAACGAGACGTTTTCATTTGTTCTCTTCTCTGAAAAAAAGTGATGCCGAAAAGAATAATACAAAATAATACAAAAAAACATTTATGGCAAGATGTCCCAAAACATTTTGCCTTAGTTTGATATCGTAATAGATATGGTATCGAAAATCTCACTCAGGACTAGATTAATAGAGTTAGGATTAAATAAACAATCGAAATAGTTTGTATGTAACGCACTGTATTCCCTATTCCACTTTGAAAGTAACATTTATACATACTTATGCCTGATTTATGCCATAAAACAAAGAAGATACAACAAAACAGTCTTTAATTTCACTCTAGGAAAAGTAAATTTGCATAATAATGCGACCTAAAAATCAAGTTGTCTATAAAAATCAGACAAATAGAGAAAAAAGCCTCATTATATCGGAATCTATGGGATTTGTAGGTTTTTATCAAATTTTAGTAAATAGCGCCCTCATATGATGACCTTTTGAAATTCTAACTATTGCAAACTAAAGAGCCCTTCTAGTTTTACATATGTGCCAAATATGAGAATGATTGGTCCTCAAATAAAGAAATAAAAGAGGAAGCAATATGTACCGCCTTGGGCACTACTCTAAATGGCCATCATATGCCTTAAAACTACATATGACGCATGGTGATTACGTAATAAAAAACGTAATTTGTGTACATTATATTCAAAGGATAACACCATTTCTGATCTTAGTATACTTTTAGAAATATACAACATAAGTTTCAGCTCATTATCATAATGTTCACGGTGAAAAAAATAAACTGTTCTCATGAACATTGTTTTTTTGACCATTTTGTTCAATGAAATTCCCATGATTTTTCATATGCAAATTTGATGACGTCATAATTATATGAAGCCAATCAACTATGACCATGAAACTTTTTCTGTGTCTTATGCTTAAGTAAACATATGTATCGGCAAAGTTTAGTTGATACAGACCTAGCCATTATGAAATGATAGCATTTAATGCAATCTCAATTTTCACCAACCCTAAGAAATACAGCAAAAAATGAAAAAGTGCTATTTTTACATACCTCCAAAAAAGTAGTAAAAAAACATAGTGCAAATGAGTTTTTTTCTTGGGAACATTTTGTTTCTAACATTAGACATATCAATGGACAAAATGACACCCAAGTCGGAGGATCATAGGGGGGGTCACCGGTAGACCCCTCTGGCCCACGGACTACAACTATTAAAACAAATCATCATGAACAAAATAAACATCGCAGTTCTCGAGTTAAAAGGGATTTTGTTTTAATGCGTATTATAATGCTTTTCTAAACTGTTCTAAACTAATTACTTTGTTGTGTTGATTATAATTGAATAATCGTCTACTCATCATTGTGCGAGTCTGTTGGTATACTGAATAGAATAACGGTGCTAATCACGAGCTCCTTGCTATAACAATGGAAACTTCATAATAGAGTCTAGTCCTGATCATACCTTTGGTATAGGCTTATTAATAAATCATTCATACTCACATTAGTGTTATCGGACTATACTTTTTTCAGACAACATTTAGTTAATCAATCCCCTTTTATGTCGATTATCACAGCATCAAGCCGTCTATATTATAAACACTGTATTTTATAGACGCGACTCGTTTCAGAATAATATTGTTAGGGGAATACTGAATAGGCCTACAGAATAACGGTCCCAAAACCTCTATACAAGTCGGCTAGACCAAGGAGCTATACCTTCTTGACTAGACCAAGATCCACTGGGCTAGACTAACGGATAGGCATATACTATAGAAGCCTAAAGCCATTGATCGAAATGAATAGGGTTAATTGCTATCCCGTCCTATTGTACCCTTGAATGTGCCCGCTTAGTATCAATTCGACAATTGGAAAGGCCAAAGGAGATAATCTGAGGTTAGTACACGCATATACTATGCTAGTGATAATGACTTTCAAAGGAATCGATTAGAAGTACATAACAGTTTATGCTTTTGTCGTAAATATTACATTTAAAGGGATCTAGTATTCATTGCACATATCCACAAAACTTAGTTAGAACTCGAGAGGTTGTTTTATTTGTATTAATTACCAAATTGGTAATTAATACAAAATAAAACAAGATATGAGATATTAAATATAAGCGTGGAATAAGTTTCCGTTTTTCGAATTTCCCTTTCGTTAAAGATATTTACGATCGAAATGTTCGGATTTGTGATTATCCACTGGAAAGTTAGAACTGTGTACAAAGTCATGTGCACTTTGCATCTTCGCTTATTACTTGGCCATATACACCATATATTTAACGTGTTTTTTTTGTTCTTCACATATTACTTAGTGGACATATCAGATCACAAAAATACACATTTTATCAACTTTTCATCACTTTTTTGCACATGTCAACAAAGTTACTAAATCCCTTTATGTGAGGGGAAAATTACCCCTCGAAAAAAATGATTTTTGTCAGCCTTGGAAAGGAATATGGTTAAAGTCCTGGTTAGGATAATATGCAAAAAGTACTTGAATATAAAGACATAGACGACATTCTGAAATATGCCCTATCAAATATCACTTGAGATAATTGCTACGTACATTTGCAATACACCTCATATCCCACTTTTTACTTTTTGTATGGTCTGTATTTCAATAAAAGGTGTATTGGTTTCAGTAATACAATAGTGAATGCATGTGCAATAATAAAGGATATACTGCTATTTGATTTCGCTGACCATGTGTTGCTTCAAGTGTTTGGGAAGCCTATACTATAATGCAAGGTTAGCTCTCAAAACTCTACTCAAAAGTAAACGTGGTGAAGGAAACCAATACTTACCACATGCATATCCACGTCACGTGGCCTCAGTTTGTTTGGAGCTCCCGGGTGTTTTTGCAACTTCGATTTTTTGTTTTTTATTCGTCTCTATTTCTCGCATTGGATTTTATTTCGATTTGCTCAACTTGTTGACGGGTTCAAAACAACCCTAGAGAAACACCACTTGCCAAAACAAACAAAGGGGGGAAAATTGCTATGCCGAGGACACGCCCCATTGAGCGTGTTGTTCTGTTTTAATAACATCGTGACGTCAGCGCCGCAGGCACTCACGCGCGCTCCACACATCCGCGGGAAGAAATTATTGATTGGCACGCTAATTGACCAATCAGACGTGCTAATGCGTCGCCACGTCCCGCCCACTCACGTTGTGATTGGCTGCAACTGCAATCAGCTTGTACTGGTGGGCGGGGCATTGGGTGCGTTCGGTCCCAGGTCAGTGAAATACATCTCTGTTTTTCCCATGCCCAAACCGCAAGATTATGTTCTAACCACGGCCGGCTCTCTCCCATAATTCTTTCAGCTGGAGGTATATAAAAAGATAAATTTGACTTTGTGAAATTTATTACCTAGCGTAACTCACACTTGGAAGCAACGTCCAAAGTTTGAATCTGTTCAATATTTGTTCGAAAACCAAAGTCAGTTTAGATCTCATATCGACTTACCGTAGTTGGAATTGTTAATTTTGTAAAACCATTTGAAAATCTTGATCAACATTCTTCGGTTTGTGCGTGTATACAACTCTACGCGTTTTATATTTTCACGAGCTTGGAATTGTCTAATAAATTCCTATAACTTTCATCATCTTCAGTTGTTTTCAAAGTTGGAAGATTTTATCACCGCTTTTCACCATGAATATCTACCAAGTGCATCTTCTTGTGGTCGTATTCTCCGTCTTCATATCACTGGCTCTTGCAAGTAAGTTGAACAGTATTATTTTGTATTTCTCATCTGTAATGACCGGTGATGTTTGTGATCATGATAATGACTTTTGGGGGTTATGACTTATAAGGTAAATGTAGTACCGGGTAATGTAGTTTGGGTATGGGATAATTGTAATGCCTACCACCATGATCCTATACATATATATGATTATGAGTATTACTAATGTCCTCGAAAACTGAACACATTTTCTAATGCGTTTATTTGCAGAACACTTATGTCATTATTCATCAAATTGTCTCAATTACAAAAAGGAAATATTGAAGTATAAAATGTTATTTGATGCACATGTATTCATGACATGCACAACGACTCATATGCCAGCTGTAAAATCAATTTGTATTTATTTGTACCTAATTCTTGGGCTTATTTTGTATAAATTGTGCAACCCACGTGGAAATTGTTTTATTCGCATGCACCGCTACTATGTAAAATAAGAACGTTTCATAATATAAATGATTTAATATTCTGACCATCATAATTATGTCCGTTTCCCTTGTTGGAGGAAAATGATAATGAATTTGCAATCGTCATAATGTATACATGTATAATGTTGATGTATTAATCGAGGGAATAATGGTTTGACTTTGATTAGCTTTATATTCTCCTATTCCTAGCTTGTATAATTTGTGAATTATAGTAGAGTTATAATAAGATGACCTAATAACTGGGAAAGTTTTATTTCCATGAATTCTTAAAAATACCTATTGTGTTATTGTTATACATTCTTATTATCCTCGACATCCAAAAGAAATTCGTTAACATGCCTGCATGTTCTCAGAAAATGGGACGTGCGTTTTTTTCTTCGGAACCAAATATTTACTAACTTTAAGTGAAGTTTTACTCCCCCAGGCCAGGCAGGCTTAGTTTACATAAGAACAACATGTTTCACGGTACCAGATGAATGGACCCCTGATCTGATGGCTGAGACTTTTCAGTGTTTTTCAACTCGAATCCACAAATCCACGAGTGATGTTTTCCATGTTTTCCATTCCCTTGCCTTGGCTTTGTTTACCTCGAACTTTTTGGCGGTCAAACTTTTCCTCGTTGGGTACAATGTTTTGAAACATAGTCTTTGGTGATCGATGTATTCCCTTTCTCCATCTCCTTTTTGTTTACCTCGATCTTCTCCCCGGATCCAAAGACGGTATATTTACAAAGTGAAGCCAACCCCCCCCCCCCTCCCCTCCCCCCCCTCCCCCTCCCCCCCCCCCCTTTAGCTGGCATTGTATTGATTCCTACCACCGGACAAGGGTCTAGCCTAACAAGGGGACTAGCCAGCCCACGTTGATGTTTGTATAAAGTCAGATTCTGTTTACTTCGAACTTTTAGCCGGTCAAACTTTTAGCCATGTCCAGGGATCATGTCACTGGGCAGTTTCGCTAAAATGTTTTCACCTTCATCTATTTCATCTACTTGTTTGCATAAGAACTAAATCCTGTTCGTCCGTGATGTTTGGACAAAAGCAAGTCTTTTAGAATTCCCCTGATGCATGTTGTGAGAACCGGTGTCTAGTAAAGATCTGCCAGTGTTTACCTCGACCGGACCAAGTCTTACCTCGACCTTTTACTTGTTTTGGCACATCCATTTACTTACTTAGGGCCACTCAAGACTCATGAAATGGTGTTATTGCAGTGTTGATAGAGTACTTGAACGGCTTTGGAAACCCACACCAATGCATGCATTTCATCTTGCCGTGGATTGAATTTAGGGAACATTGCTTCATTGTCCATAAATAAAGCTGTACTATTCCTGGGATGAGATGAGTTAATACACTTTTGCCCCCTCCCCTCCCTGATTTTAGGAACTCTGTACATTCATTTGAAACCTACCACCTGTATAATTATCTTCCTCTCTTTTGGTCCCTTTCGAAACCCACGCTTAGCGCTCTCGCCGTGTACTGCATCAATAAACGTTGACCTGGGATTTGTGTAACGCACTTTTACATCGACCTGTTTTTTGTTTTTTAGGTATGTACCTTAAAACTGACCTGGGGATTTTTGTTATGTTCCTATGAACTGACCTGGGGATTTTTGGTTATGTTCTTATGCACTGAACTGGGGATTTTTTGTTTTGCGCTTATACAATGACCTGGGAATTTGTTGTACTGACCGGGGCATTTCTGTATTATATTTTACACTGGCCTGGGGATTTCAGCTGAACGGCCGAATCATTAAAACAGTGCTTGGTGACGTGGTGATGTGGGATGTCGTATGATAATTACAGGTGACAGGAGGTCGTATCGGGTTGGATATTGTACGTTCATTCCCCCCTCTCTCCACACCCCTTCTCAATTTAAAGGAGTAATAATGTTCTACAAAGAACAACTGTCTCATTGCTCAATACTCTAAATATATAACGGCACAATAGAAGATGATGGTCATATACGTTTTGATGTTGGTGGGGATGATAATTAAAGGTGACAGAAGTTCGTATTGGGTTGGATATCATGTTCATACCCCTTCCTCCCCATGTACGAACCACCCCATCTCAATTTACAGGAGTTATTTTTTGTACATGCATGTATATCTCATTGCTGCGTGCTCTAAATATTATAACACAATGGAAGATGATGTTCATACGTATTGACGTTCGTTCACGTAATAGTTGTGAACTTGTGGGGAAGATAATAAAATGTGACGGGAGGTCGTATCTGGTTGGATATCATGTTCATACCCCTTCCTCCCCCTTCTCAATTTACAATGTCTTCACAAGTTCACATGCATGTCTATCTCGTTGCTCAGTGCTCTAAATACCTCATTGATATAACACAATAGAAGATGATGTTCATACGTACGTATCTTGGCGTTCGTTCACGTAATGGTTGTGATGATGAGTGGATGATAATTGAAGGCGATAACTGATAAGGCTATCTCGGGATATTATACTCCTTCCTCCATACCGAATTCCTCCACACCCTCTGCATCTGCTAAATTTACCGGGAGTGATGTTTTGAAAGTGCACGACAATCTCATTGCTCAGTGCTAAATTACCACAGATAAAAGATAGTGTTCGCATATGAAATGCTTTAGTCCCAGAAGGTGCCAACTCCACTTTCCATAATACTTGAGTTATATCAGTATCTATCTAGAAATCAAAATTTTTAGTGGATTTGCTCTTCATTTGGCTGAGGAGCTCTACACCGGCCCAGCCCATTCATAAAGGTGATTAGAACCATATTGGGGCTCCTCGATGTCAATAAAGTAGACTATTGACTAGCCTAGCATAATTATTGAAATGTGCGTTACAGAATAATCACACACCCCATAATCACTAAGGTTCATCCCAACATGATCCAGAAATTATTTGAATCATAAATGTAATAATGCATGGTGAAAGTTGTACTGATCCTGCGTCACCCCCCCCCCCCCCCCCACATCTCCCAAATGGGCTCTAAACGCCTACCTCTCAAAATAAAACAGCAAACGCCCAATTTGTTTGGCGTAGGAACCCCATGGCCCTATAGCTTGAATGTATGCGTCATGCTGATGACATGTGAGACCTAGGATCACGTTTTGTCCACGTGCTCAGTCGGTTCATTTCCCAGCACAGCACCATGTGAACATAATTAACCATGCGTGTCCATGCTCATACAAATATATAGCAATATTGTTTATTATCCAAGCTAGAATTATGATTTTGCTTCCGGGTATAGTTCATAACATCGATTAGTTGATATCATAATTATAATATCCCTTTTCAGTAGATACCCGAAAACCTAGCCTCTGAAAGGTTTAGTACACCCATCACATCAATAAAAGTATTGTTCCGCTTCATAGCCTTATAATGAAGTTTTATCATGTTGCTTGATGAATGATGGTTGATAGAAAATGATGTTTGCTTCAGGGCAAATGACGCATCGTCTATTATTCAAACTTCTATTATTTTGGTACCCGTTAATGATTAGGCTTTTGAAGTAGACAACCGTATAGAACTAATTATTGTATTTAATATAATTATAATGTTAATTGCCTTGAGGTAAACTCTTAATACACCCACAATATCAGATTATTCACATTTATATTATGTTGGTTGACAAAAGGTGCGTACGTGTTTGTATTATGCTAAGGTCAAGGTGGGATAACAAAATTCCAAAGAAAAAGAAACCCGTATTACTTTTGTAAAAATTAAATATTATGGTTTATATGGAGGTTTTTAATGAAAATCTATACACAATATTGGATCATCGCGCAAAGTTCAGCGATTTGTTTTGGCTGAAACATGGAAAACCCGCCTCATTCTCCCCTCTATATACATGCATGTAATTGCAATCAGTACTTTCAAATTCATCAACAACTGAAATGTTTTAAAAGTGACATTTGCTAAAAGTGTACGTGTACCTACCATAAAGTTTTACATATTTTATAATTGAATGGATTATAGAAGAGGGCGGTTATTTTCCAAGAAAATGGGAATATATACGTTTTTTCCCCAATTATAATATTAATAACTGAACGAAGTAATAAAATGATTCGAGTTTTTTTTAATGGTGTTCTCAACCAAATTGAACATTGAACTTCTGCTCAAACTTCAAAGTGCACTTGTTCTGTAATCTAACATCCTTGAAGCGTAAATATTTGAATAAACCAAATTGTCATATTTTTAAAAACAAATTACGAAGAATGACATCTGTCAATATGAATTGGCCTATATATCTATCGTATTAAACAAACAAAATGACAATTATCTAATCTACTCCTCCCTTAAACGGGTCAAACCTGTTTGGAATTTAAACATTCGTCTTGCGAAGATTTGTAAAGGTTCAATGTTATCGCATGTTATGATTTATTTTATGAACAATGATACACGGGTGTCATATTTTTTATTGGGTTAACCAATCATAGTGAGTTCAATTCCCTGCTCTCTTTTTCGATAACGACACAATATTCAACTTTTTGTCAATAAATCCCACGTGTTTGTTAATCCAAATGACACAGTGATCGATTTTTATTATATCTACTATTTAGATAAATTAATATTTCGGAAGTATGACAGGTTGATTAATCGGTCATGTAAAGATCCTCTGCCATCGCGACACACCGGACAAAAACACTTGATAACAACATGATCATTTTAGCGCGTTTATTTTGAGAGGGAAATTGGAAGACAAGAATACGATAAAATGGATTTTGGCAACTTCGTAATCGTAAAGGCAGACAGAACACGTGAGACTATAATTTTAGCGTGCTTGTTCATATGAATGAATAAGATATATTGAATCAGTGACTTGACATCAATCATTTGGTGTTCTTCTTGAAACTGTAGGATAAAACTATAACTAAGATGTTTGATTAGGATTTATCATTGTGATTTAATTTCCAAACTGTATTGAAATGGCGGGTTAGATTTTGTTTGATGAATGCAGTCGAGATTGCATTTTTGAGAATAGGTTGTAACCATGTTACTTAGGAGGTATTAATCATAATGGGAACATAATACTGTTAGTAACTAATAGCTTACGATATTGTTTTCTGTGCTTATGAAAGGAGATAGAGATCATCTATTACAATTTTCTATACCGGATGAACTTTTCACCTAATGTAAATAAAACTTGCTGTCGTGTGTTTTCTCGAGGGTTCGATAGTACCCATTTTATTAAGTTTCATTCTGATGACTCAAGCTCTAGATGCCTCCTCAAGTCCCATGATTCCCCTTGTGAGCTTCTAAACGTTCTCTAGCTGTTCATCCTTTTGAAAGTCACCTTCTCATTCGGTTCCCGGCGTAAACAACTCGTAACGCTTTTAGCTCTAGCTAGTGTGACCTCTGACCTCATCTAGGGGCGGGGAGGGAAAACCGCGGGATCCCGGTGTGTTGAGAAGGGGGAACGGTAGGGTGGAGGATGTGTGTGGTTTTCATCGATGGGACGCTGTTTGTTGTTTCGCTGTGCCCCTCTCTCACATCGTCTCTACAATTATCACACTCTCTCTCTGTTGACTCTTGTTAATGCTTTGGATGTTTTGTTTTTATCTTGGTTTATAAAACAATAAGATCAAAACATATGAGTGGAAGGGATCGATTACTTTGTTGTCGTGTACCGAAACCTTTTTTCTGATATGAATGTTCAGTTACTTCTTTATCGTGATTGTGTTGTTAAACAAAAACGCAATGTCGTCTCTCTTGTTATACTGTCACAACTATACTTGAATTCAGTTGAAATAGAAACTAGAAGAAACAAAACAGTTGAAATATGATGAGTTACAGCATAGCAATCTTTGAAATTCACCTTCTCGCGGTTTGTGCGCTGTAAACAATTTCGTTCCGCCACGTCAGTCAAGCAAGTCCTCTCACCTCATCCAGGGACGGACGCGGGTTTGTTGACGAGAGGGTTTGGAAGGTCATCGATTAGGACTTTTCTGTTTGCGTCGTTTTCTGGTCTCTCTTCTCTTTCTCCTCTTTCTCCTTTTCCAAAAGGATATTATATCCCGGCTTTTTGTTGATTGATGGGATCATGAAATCCTCATAACAAATATAATCGTAAAAAAACTTATTTGTGGAACGTGCGCCACCACGAAGCCATGTTTCCTCCTTTGAATGGGGTATATTTATTTCTTTAAAAAACATGGCGAGAATAATAATGCATTTTAGAAATGGTGTTGCTTTCTCTATGTTCTACACTCTTATAATTACGATCATTCAATCAATCATTGGAATTGCATTGAAATCAATGAAATAGAGAAGAATAGAAAAAGAGAAGTACAATGAGCATTATTTTCTGTTATAGCTAGTTTTTAATCTGTCGTTTTCCACCCTTTTATCGTTCCTTATCTGCAGTTGCGCCAGTATGGCCATTCGACCAGCCTGAGCCCGAAGCCACTGAACCCCAGCAGCCGCAACCACCGGAGGAGACGGATGCTGTGGGAACCCTCGAGGCTCTCGAGCGGGAGACCTTCCGGGAGATCACCGAACAACAGCTGATGCAGGAGAACCGACAGTACACGCCCAAGAAGTGCTGCAAGATCGGCAAGAAGGTCGCGGACAAGGGTCTCTACTGCCACATCGACCTGATGCAGGTGGAGAAGAAGAACAACAACGTGTACCGCCGCAAGATGAAGTTCCAGGGTGCCGAGGCCGGTCTCTCCTCTTCGGACCTGGCCTACAAGTCACTCCTGCAGCGGGTGGAGAAGTGCTTCCCCAACAAGGCGTCCAGGTCGATGTTCAGCAAGTGCTGCGAGTGGCAGCAGCAGCTCTCGATAGACGTGGAAAACTGCAAGTACCTGCGGTCACGCGAGGCGAGGAGGGAGTGCAAGCAGAGGGTCCGAGCGAGGGAAGGCCGATAGAATCCTCAGATAGAATGTATCTATGATAGAACCTATGAATTATTTTTCTTGTTGCCTTGAGAAATTTGCAAACTTGTCATACTGAAGCGGACACCGCTATGACGAGGATGCGGGCTAGAGGATGCTGGGAAGGCCGGAGAACCTGATGGAACGTTTGTCCACAATCTCTGTACTTGCAAAAGACATGCATGTTATGAACTTGTGAAGAGGGCGCTGTGAGGACAAGAGGAAGCCAAAAGAACCCTCGTGGAAACAATGTCATCCACATCCTCATCGCCTTGTATACCAAAGAGGGCTTGCAAGTGAACATTGCGATGGACAATGACATAACTTGTTAGATCCTCATTCGTATTGTCTTGCATAATTGCAAGGGGACACAGTTATAAAGTCTGCGAATGATTATGAATTGTGTTGTACCGACTTACCGTGGTACATTCATTTTGTCACGTTTGATGGACTGAAAGACTATGCGAGCTTATCACTGCCTTGGCCTAGGAGCCGTTATTTTTTGTGAAGAAACTGTTTCATTTGTCAGCAGACTTTTAAAGTCGTCTGTATTGTGTTGCATTTCAATAATTCAGTTACTAATTATTTTTTAGACTGCGTTGAGTTTGATCACAATGATATCCAGAATTTAACCAAGAATTTAAATGATTATACATTGTTATCTTTTTTTACCAACGTATGTTGGGTTAAAGATAGGGGTGGTATTTTAAAAATCAAAGACTGATTGCAGTGGTGTTAACTCATATTTGTCTTTTTTTTCTCACGGATATAAATAAATTGCGTTGAGCAATTATTAGAAAATCATCACAAGCAGTATTGTAAGTGAAGAAGATCATGCATGGTTCGCTATGATGTATGATATTTCACTGTAAATTATATGAGTTACTCTTGCACTATCTGCTGGCTGGGTACATTTCTCTATTTGGCTGAGTTTTATTCAATCTCTAGAGCCTTTTCTGAGGATACTTGCAGGAACTTATTTTAATATCACTTACTTTGATACATATAATAACAATTGTCTGAGTTTGTTTATGAATTGTATTCATGTAGATTATACCAAGGAACTTTAATTATTTAGGGCTGAAACTCAGCTAAAACTTCAGTATCAGCTATCCTTTAAACACATACAACTTTATTTTGGTCGCCATAATGTTACATGGTTCCGTTATGTCATGTATGTTGGCTGTTCAATCTGGTTGGTCGTTTTTGAAAACAGAATCCATGAAGCATAGTTGTTTACGAGTATGTTCATTTGGCAAAACGAAAAAAGGTTGTTATTGTCGAAGAGGTCTTTATTATGTTGAACACTTCTGGTTCTGGTTAAGGGGCCATGCGTTGGTTATTTATTTTCTCCACTGACCGTACATGACACATTGTTAGACTTTGTTGTTAACATAGTACATAGGCCCTGGATAATTGTCATCGAACTATTGAGGTTTCATCAGTCGTAAAATCAATTCGTTTGATTGTACTATTTTTAGGAAAGGGAGTCAAAAGGAGTCGTATAATTCATTTGAAATTTAGTTTTTGTATTCGTTCGTTCAATCCTTTGTCCACAATTAGTGAAAAGAACTGACCAGTAGTCCTTTGGCGGAAAGCCAAATTTCATGCGTGGTGTGTGGACAATGAGCAGTACTCGTTGAGCGTCATAATAGTCATAATTAGACAATAAAAATCCTTCAAATTGCTAGTTGTTTTTAATCAAGCAATGCACTTTGTAGTTTGTAGTATGCTGTTTTTAAAACCGCTTACTGAAAATAATGCTGGCCCGATTCCCCCTATATCATGGTTATGATGAACATGTTTTTCATAGAGTGCACAAGACCATGACTTGATCATGGGGTGTCCATAGGTCGTGCATACTGGTGGTCAAATGCAGCTGACCAGTGTGGCTAGCTAGCTGACCACAGGGGCGTTCTAGAGGGAAGCTGGGCAAGGGAGGGGGGGGGGGGGGGGGGTTCACATCCCTCTTGTGAATCATTGCCTCTCTCTGGTTGACCATGGATACACCGCTGTGTGGCCGCTGCTTGACCAAGTCTATTTTTAGTCCAACAATGCACGCTTAAAATTGTAATTGTATGAAAAATGACCTGCCCTGTTGTTTATATACGAATATATACATGTAACACCCCCCTTTTTTAATCTCCGATGCCTTATTCATCGGGACCTAATTTGGTTTTGTTGGGAGGGGAAAACCCCAAGTTATTCAGCTCATGCAAAGAATTCCTTGACCCCTTTGCGGTAATTATTCTTTCTCCGTGACCACCCGCCCCCTCCATGTTGGAAAAAGAGTTATGTTTGTTTGCATAACATTGTTTTGGCACATGCAGGCTACCCCCCCCCCCCCCCCGTCCTCTCCTCCAAAAAAGGAATTGGGAGAACTGCCCTCTGCCATGGTGACCAGCTGAACGCGGTTACGCCCGTGAGTGACCATTACATGCTTTTTTTGTTCGTAATTATGGTTTCCCCCAATTATTTCAAGGATGGAGTATATAATAATTGCATCAAATTAAAGATGACCTGCACTGTGTTAATAATAGAGCACTTCCAGTGGAATGTGTTCATTGCTTGCTTCTTACCTTTACAAAGTAGCAAAAACCGCCATTTTCTTCCTGTATGTTACTGGTGCCTTTACTTTTGTAACGAGGTCTCATAAATATTGTTTTTGTTTGGATGGGAAAACCCCAAGTTACTATGCACTTCAAGAGGTTAAACTGAACTATATGTGTTTGTTCAACGGAGAACATAATTGTAAACCATCATTAATCAAATTATTGTTCAATTTCCGGGGGTAATAATAGGTTTCAATAATCATATTTCATTTTGCGGTTTTTGCCTAAGGGTCACAATATGGATATGTGACAACTTGGCCAAATGATGATGGTAATTATGCTGAATTTGATCATTCTAATTTGTTAATTGTATTTGTCATAATTATTTCGGTGGTCAAATGTTCAGAAATGCGAGTCTTCTTTATTTTCAAATATACAATATACATTTTGCATAATTATACAGGCATTTTTAGATTTTTTTTTCGGCGGTAAGGACGAGTCAGTTGTGTTAACAGACTACAATTGTAGGTTGGATATTTTTTGTTTTGTTATAGATCCTTTATTTACGTGTCAAATGTTGAAATGTTTTTGTCATAATTATGTATGTTTCGCTTATTTAAGGTTGACGAACGAGTTTTCGTTTTGTTGCAGCTGTTCTGTTACAATAAAATGTTTCTAAAATTGTAGAAAAGGGTTATTGATCATTATTCATTATTTTGACCTTGTGTGTGTGTGTGTGTGTGTGTGCGTGTGCGTGTGCGTGTGCATTTAAAAAAAAAAGTGCGTGTGCGTGTGTGTGTGTGTGTTCAGTGTATGTGATGTGTGCATGCGTTTGTGTGTGTCTCATCATATTTTGCGAAGACCCTATTCAAAACAAGTTTATATCCCAATACAAGTAGGGTGGGGCGTGCAAACTCACAAAACGTGACATCTGTTCAAAGGGATAGAAGAGTTCTGGTAGAGAGAGTACAGTTTTAGTCAAACTGAATTTTAGTAACCAAAACCTGCACCATTACATTACAAACTAATAGTTATAATTCCACCATGCTCAAAAGGAAATTTAAAAATTACAAACGACTAAGTTAATGCCTGTTATCATTCAAAAGAGCGCTTTCAAAACACGCATTTGTTTAAACCATTTTAAATGAAATATTGTGCAAGTGATGTTTTGTAGAAATAGTGATTAGATAGAGAGATAATCAACAACTATCTAAAAACCTCTTTTGAACATTTTTTAAAAGAGGAAGCATTTTAAAACGGATTTTAACGCCTGGTTCAAAATTATCGAATACTTGTGGGGCCCCACATTTGTTACAAATGGTTATGTTTATGGATATTTCAGCCGTTTCTGAACCGATTTTGATCAAATACAGTTTATTCTGCCATTAAAATTGTATACTCTTTCAAATTTGACATTCAGTTTTTCATTATCTCACAAAAAAATATTATGTGTAGCGCCCTCTCTACCAAAACTCAACTATCCCTTTAGATGATCCACAATAAATGTTGATAATATATTTTTGCCTTTTGCTTTCAGGTTTGTATGTTTTGGTTTGGTGTTCACCCCCAATAAATGGATTGCTTGAACATTTTGTTTTTACTACACTATATATAAGCCGTAATTTCGACTTTGACACACCAATGATGCCCCATTATATATATCTCTGCATTACATTAGAACTTAACAATACCGTGTGATTTGTTTATTATTTTGATTATCCCCTATAAACTTTCAAATAAAGAGAAGATTTGACGTTCTATTTTTGTAGCATTTGTATTATCGTTATCGTTCCGGGAGACAGAAAAGAAACATATAACTGCACCAGAGCAGGACAAACACAATGTTAGTTCACAATATACATGAGAGGGGCGTTTTGTAAAAGTAGGGCACTCTTTCACCCGTATAGATCTCGTGTCCAAAAATAAACTCGGATGCTAACTACGACGCAACATCTATTGTGTAACTTTCAATAGGGATACAGATGATAATATATCATCCGAAGCATGTTTAGTATGGTGTATTCATTGTATTGTAACAACAAAAAAAACACACACACACTTGATAGACCCCATACCTAGTTACAAACACTATACAAGCTATTATAGCGAGGGACTGGGGGCTCCAAACGTTTTTATATTCGGGCAAACTTCGGGCCATACCATATCATATTTGGGCTAAATAATTTTATTTAGGGACAAAATCGGGAGTTTTCAGGCATGTTATAGGATGGAAGACAATTTGTGTGTTCGTTGCCAAAGAGGAAGGATGCAACATAGTCGGCCAAAACACATCAGCCCCCCACCCCCCCCCCCCCCCCCCCACCCACACTCCTCCAGAAAAAAGGGGCACGAACTCCGGACCTCATGATTGAAAGTCGTCAGGCATCCGTCCGTTCGTGCCACAACACACAATAGGCTGTTTTCGCAAATGCGACGGGAGCGCTAAATACGCGGAATTGAATCAGCTGTGAGTCTGTGACACTGACCTCTACTACTAGTAGAGGTCAGTGGTCTGTGACCGTCCCCGTACTCTGGCTACCGTCGTGATCTATTTGCAGTTTCGCAACTCTGAATACGCGGGAGTTTCATGTACAGTCCTATAGGCAACACAATTCACAACAACATACTGTGCAGCGCATGTGTACGAATCAGTGCAGAACACACTGACCTCTACTAAGTAGAGGTCAGTGGTGCAGAAGCACGTGAGGCGAATGTTTATATAATTTGCATGCGAGCCTCGCCATCACAGTTAACAAGCGCGCTGATTGGCTGTTCACGCCGCGGCGCGCCGTCCCGTACTCGCTCTACTCCCGACGCTAATTCAGCTGACTACCGTTGTAGGTTTGGACGATACGCGGAATTTTTCGCACTGAGTGCGACCCCCCGCTGAGTGTACTAGAATGCTCCCGTCGCATTTGCGAAAACAGCCTAATATTCACTGGCGTACGATACGGGGGGGGGGGGGGGGTAGATTTGTGAAAATGGCTTTAATTGGGTTTAAAAATAACTCCGAATTCGGGCAAAAGCATGTCTGATATTCGGACAAAAGAATGTCATATTTGGGGACAAGCATGTCATATTCGGACAAAATCATACAATTACAAAGTATATCATTTTGGGGTAGCTTAATCATTGTTAATGGTGAGAACTTGTTTTTGTTTAATACTATTCAAACGTGTTAGTTGGTTTTCGGGCAAGAGCTCAGCCCCCCTGCAAAACAAAATAATTCCCATACACCCATGATTATAGTTGTTCCTTGTTTATCAACGTTTGATCCTTCATGGACAATATAAATTGTCTGGGGCTTTTAACAGCAAGTACGTTAGTTTCCTTGTAAAATTGTTAAAACAGTCCTTTTGAAAAGGCATAAAGTTTGATCAAATCAGTTAATTTCGTTATTATCAATTAGCAGCATTGAAATAATTAAAATACATTTTTGTTGGGAGTTTCAAATACTTGCAATTGTTTGCTATTGAATATGTCTTATACCAAGGCTACAAATGGCTTTCCATAAATGTTAAGTCCGACTAAGAGGGTTTATGTTCACTTGGTCTAATCTCAGTTGGTCTACTTCCCATTTGGTCTACTACCTGATGCCTCCAAAACCCTAACCCTAACCCTAACCCTTACCCTAACCCTAACCCTAATCCACAACCCTAATCCTAATCATAATCCATAATCATAATCATAATTAAGCCGCCAGATCCATAATTTTCTAGTAGACCAAATGGGAATAGACCAAATGGTTGTAGACCAAGTGGCAATTTACCACTAAGAGCTAAGTTCAACTTGAATCTTTGTGAAACACCCCTGGGACCCACATGGCAGCATGGGGCTAGGGTACAATGGCCCTAGCTTCCCCTAAAATAACACTAACCTCTAACCCTAGTCCTAATCACAACCCTTCCCTAAATAGATGACGAACCCCCAATTTGCTCCCCTTCTGCAAATCAAATTGGAAATTAGCTCGTTTAACAACTACAACTACAACAACAACATACAAACAGATATATCAAAGTAGGTCATTTTTCCTAGAGTTCGAGTTGAAGGTTAGCGATTTGGCAATGGCGTTGATGTGGCAGTTCACTCGAAGTCAAATCAATCAACAAACTTTTCTCGTCGAATTTGTTTACATCAAAAGAGCCCGTAGGTCTGTTTATGTAAAACTCAAGTTTGTGTGCATTTCTGCAGTATACATGTATAACACTTTATTATGTTTATCGTATTTTAAAAGGTTTTGCATTCGCCTTTTGGGGGCAACAAATTAAAATAACCAATGTATATAAACAATTATGTTGCGCGTAGATTATGTTGTATTAATTGATATGCTTGCGACCATTATGTCCATTTATGTTCATCATTTTAATATAATGTGTGCGCGTAGATTATGTTGTAAGTTTGATATGCTGGCGACTATTTATGTTCATTTATGTTCATCATTTTAATGATGTGATTCTCGTTGAGTCATACTGATAAAACACTAGTAAACATGGAATACAGTTGTATCTACTTATAATCGCAAACTCTTGTAACTAATGCTAAAAAAAATTAAAACGTCATATGAAATAATGTTTAATAATTTGCAGGACCGTACTTGAAGATTAAGATCTAAATGCAACGCGCGATTATCGAGTCAATTAGTGAACTGTTATGGATATATCGATTTCGTTTCGTTCCGAAGAGCGACCATGCAGAATGATTATATTAATATAGTAGATTAAAATAGCATTATTTACTGTAAAAATGACAAGAGTTCGATTTAACACAAATCATTTAACTGTTCAGTAGAGCTCATTTACCTGCCTATTGTTGTAGTTATTACTCATGCTATATTGATTTGGGTTTCGTTCTGATAGAGCGATCATGCCTGACTTCACTCGTGTTTGCACAGTACAATGCATTGATTTTAAATTGATCTCAATGACCTCTCTTCAAATATCATGTGAAAAGAAAAAACATAAAAGATGACGAACAAAAACAAAATGTACAGGTTGGCCGTTGAAACGGTATATAGCGTACTACAGTAGCTACAGGGTAGGGGCCGCGGGTGGTTTTGAAAGTGAGGGGGGGGGGGGGGGCTGACCACATTTTAATTGATATAATAATTGTTATTTTATGCTTAAGCCTTATGTATTTCTTTGTTTTAAGCCAAAAAAGTGGGGGCTGCAGCCCCCCCCCCCCCCCCCCCCCCCAGTCCCCTCGGTTTTCGCTAAAAAAGGGGTTAGCATCCAAATGAGGGATGTACGGCCTCTCATCATGTGTTCACCCATAGACTGAGCCACTTAAAAAAGCTGGTACTGATACATGTAAACAAAACAGAAGGGACAAGGGTTCCAAAAGAAGACAAGACATGCAAGAGGAGGGTCAGTATTCCAATGAAGGGTGAAAAGAGGGAGAAAGGACTCCAAATGTAGGATGGATTTCAAAAAGGGGTGAAAAAGCGGGAGCACAGATTTCAATAGGGTTAAAAAGACGGGCACGGATTCCAATGAGGGATGGAAAGAGGGGTTAGGATATTCTAATGATGAGGTGTAAAGAGGGTGTATAATTAGGAGTCCAACGAGGGGTGAAGAGGGAGTAATGATATCAATGAGGGATGGAACGAGAGGTTACGTATTCAATGAGGGAGTGAACAGAGGGGGGATTCCAATGAAGGTGAAAAGAGGGGTAAGAATTCCAATGGGGGGGGGGGGGGGGGGGGGGGTGAAAAGTGGGGGCAAGGATTCCAAAAAGGGGTGAAAAGAGGGAGCAAGGATTCCAATGAGGGGTGAAAAGAGGGGGTAAGGGTTCCTATATGATGGATGAAATGAAGGGGTAAGGAATCGAATGGGGGGGGGGGGGGGGGTGAAAAGAGGGGGCATGGATTGCAATGAGGGTGAAAGAAAGGGGTAAGGATCTCAATAAGTGGTGACAAGAATGGGTAAGAGTTCAATGATGGATGAAATGAGGGGGTAAGGAATCGAATGGGGGGGGGGGGGGTGAAAAGAGGGGACAAGGATCTCAATAAGGGGTGAAGGGAATGGGTACGGATTAAAATGAGGGATGTAAAGAGGGGCTAAGGATTCAAACAGGGGAGGGGGAAATGATTTCAATGGGGGTGAAAAGAGGGGGGGGGGAGGGGGTAATGATTCCAATGAGGGGTGAACAGAGGGGGTAAAGATTGAAACAGAGGGGATGCGGATTTGATTGAGGGGTGTAAAGAGGGGGCAAGGATCCACTAATAGTTGAAAAAATGGGGCAGCGATTCCAATGACATGCAGGCCAGTATACATTTGCTCAAAATAAATATAATATGTTATGCATGCCGAAGGAAAAGGGGCGATGGCTGTGTGTGTGTGTGTGGGGGGGGGGGGGGGGGGGGGGGGGTGGGGTGGGGTTGATACATCCCCACCCTTATTCACCAATCATTTCCATCACGTGTGTGGTTTATTGCCACTATATTGGCTCCCCTCATGCAGGGGAGGAAACATTACTGAACTCTGTTTTCACTCAGATACGTCACTGAAAACGAGCTGGTGCTGATATTTAAAGAAAAAAACATCATTATCATGTCAATATTTTGTTGCTATCGTTACGCTTTTGAAATGAAAGGACAATGTGGTTTTATAACCCAATACACATGCAGCAGGGGATCATGGATCGCGTGATGTCCTTTCACGTGATCACGGGCGTATACGGGCAAATTCACGTGGTGGGAAATAAAAGGGAGAACACGAAGAAGAGACAAAAACTGAACATTAAAGTGATCCATGAACGACAATTAGTCATCTTTTTATTTTGTATTTATTTTGTATTTTTACAAAAGTAATGTTTGCGCTTTCAATCAATCAAATACCAATATACTTTGTATAAGATTCTTCTGAATGATGTGTGTGGTAGTTTCGTAGAGAAAGATCACTGTTTAACTAGTGAACAAAAATTGAAAATTTATGTCAGATCGTATCACCAACTTCCCATTGATTTTGATTGCTATTGACAAGCGTTTCTGGAACACTTTTAATTAAATCATTAAAAAAAAAACATTCTTAAAGGGTCATTTGAAAAATGAATTCCCATTTTTTGGTCTGTTAACCATAAACCAAACAGCAATGTATAATAGAAATGTGAGAGTTTCAAGTGGTTTAGGTTGAATTTAACAAAGTTAATGGATCACTTTAAACATGTTAAAGGGATAGTTGAGTTTTGGTAAAGAGAGTACAGTTTTAGACAAACTGAATTTTAGTAACCAAAACCTGCACCATTACATTACAAACTAATAGTTATAACTCCACCATGCCGTTTCTGAATCGATTTCGATCAAATAAAGTTTATTCTGTCATTAAAATTGTTTGCTCTTTCAAATTTGACACTCAATATTTCATTATCTCACAAAAAATGTATTTTGTGTAGCGCCCTCTTTACCAAAACTCAACTATCCCTTTAAATGCGCACTTCGTGAAAACAACATGCATTGTATGTTGATCTAGTTTCGTGTGGAAGAAAGGACTATGTGGTGCATTGCTAATGGACCAAACGAAACGAGATCATTGATTGTTACTCTTAAACGTGATCTAGAAAAACAAATATGATTGAACAAGTCATGTTAAACTTTGAACGAAATAAAAGGGTGTGAATAACAAGACATTCACCAATAGAGCGGTTTTGAGGTCTGTATGTGGTGTGGCAACATTGGTAGATCGTCATGTTAAACTTTGAACGAAATAAGAGGGTGTGAATAACAAGACATTCACCAATACAGCGGTTTTGAGGTCTGCTATGTGGTGTGGCAACATTGGTAGATCGCTCGCCTTCCAAGCGGGAGATCCCGAGTTCGAACCCGTAGTATATGCCCATCGCGTTTGTCCTTCAGCAAAACAATTAATATACATTGCTGCGCTCTACCCAGGTGTATAAATGGGGACCCAGAAGGAGATGAAAGTTTTTTTGTGAACGATTTTCTCAATGCCCATGAGCCGCTTGGAAGTGTAGCACCGACATTTTTGGGGTGGGGGTGAGGATCACCAATTATCAAAAACAATTACCAAACGCAGCGGAAGTCTTAACAAATATTGCATATAACAGGATCTTTTCTTTCATTAGAACCTATGCAAATGATTCACCCTTTTTCTGCCGGTTCCACAGGATAAACGTTCAAACAAACATTACACACACCAAGTACATCACATATACAAACAATTCAATCATACCACTTGGGAATTGAACCCTCATGTCCGAATGTTATTATATAGGATTTAAATGTAGAAGTTGTTGATAAGTTATGACCTTGTCGGATTAGTTTTGATTGTAGTTGATAGTTTAGTTTAATGTTATTGTTTTTGTTTAACTTCTATTAGTTTTTAGAAGTTCGATAACTTTCAAGGCAAGTTAGCTTTGTCCAGTAGTGATGAATAAGTTATAAATTATACGTGTCTATGACACCTCATGACATATACAAGAATGTCAAGTTAACTAGTGTCTTGGAGTTTTAACTCCCATGCAGTTGTAAATATTATGTAAATAAGTTTCAAGTAATAAAGGGAAAAGCCATTCCTATATATACTCACATATACAATGAGTAATAGTCTAGATTTTCAGACTCTTGTGTGTAGTGATAGAATGAGCGTGACTGCTTTGATTGTGTAACTGTATATCCTGTGATATGTTCTTGGTGTTCGTTGTATGATTGAATTCTTTGTATATGTGATGTACTTGGTGTGTGTAATGTTTGTTTGAACGTTTATCCTGTGGAACCGGCAGAAAAAGGGTGAATCATTTGCATAGGTTCTAATCAAAGAAAAGATCCTGGTATATGCAATATTTGTTAAGACTTCCGCTGCGTTTGGTAATTGTTTTTGATAATTGGTGATCCTCACCCCCACCCTAAAAATGTCGGTGCTACAATTGGTAGCAGAGCGAGGTTTATGTTTTTAGTATAATTTGAATTTTGATTATTTTCACTTTTGCTTAGTCAAATTCTTTTGTTTTTGTTTTTTTGCTTCAGTAACATGTTCTTGTCTGATCGTATGACATACAACTTTAAGATTTACTTTGATAGTGACCTACTAAATGACTTACTAACCTAATGTAATGACTTGACCTTGACCCTTTGCTTTGATTTATAGGCTGTTATGATTATAGTAAACTGGTACTTGTAGGGTATTTCGGCTTACTTCCTTTATTGTTTGATGCAACTGGTTTTAAGGCTATCTAAGGTATAGTATAGTCTCCATTGCTAGGTTATTGGTCTTGAAATTGCTTTATTTGGTTTTGCTCGTTAGCATGTATACATGATTTCACTTTGATCACTTTATCAAGTTGTTGTTTTTGTGGTTGTTGTTTTTGTTTTCTAAGGGTTTGGAACATATCTATTGTTCACTTCTTATAATTATTTTCTGGCCGTAACAGCTTTCTCCGTGTTACCTGCATTTGCTGGAAATTTGGTTTGTATTGTTTTCTATTTGGTATAAGATTTGATCTATTTATAGTATGTCTCTCAACGATAACCCTTCCCCCGTCCTTGTCGAGGACACACCACCTCCTGGTGCTGACCCTGACACCTTGAGTAAGTTTTTGGTAGAGTCCGGACTTAGCTTGTCCCAACTTGAAAAATTGGTGAAAGGGTGTTCAATAGGTAGCCCTCCCCCTGTCCTCACCCCTAGCCCCATGCCTACACCTCCTGCCCCTACCCCTAGCTCCCCTTTCCCGCCACCTGCCCCTAGCCATGGCGTAGTTAATGCTTCACGTCTTCCCCGTCTTGGCCTCTTCTCAGGAAAAGAGCCACCAAAACAAGGCGAGGTAGACTGGGAGACATTTAAGGATGTCGCAATTGAGGTTGCATCAATGGCCTCAATTGACGAGCAAACTAAAAGGCGCGAAATCGTTACTAGGCTTTGCGGACCTGCAAAAGACTTTGCCAGGCAAGTGTCCCCTAGCTCCACTGCCCATGGACTTGTTACCTTTTTGGACAATGTCTATGGCGCAGTGGAAAACAAGTCCCTTCTCCTTACTGAGTTCATGTGTATGAGCCAGGACAAAGGAGAAAAGCCCTCAGACTTCTTAAAGAGGGTACAGTTGAAAATAAACAAGTTGGTGGAGGTAGGAGAGTTTGTACCAGACTCGGCAGACCAAAAACTTTTGGATAGGTTTAAGATGGGATGCCAGGATGAGTACATCCTCTCTGTGACAAACCTCCACCAACAAATTGTTGCGCCCCCTTTTTGTAGGTTAATTAGCCTCATTCGAGAGGCCGAAGCAACGCGTGATGCAAAATACACGCAAAAGCGCACAGTTAAAAGTTACGCCCAGCAGCTCGGCGCGCCCAACCCATACCTCCCCTACCCATCCCCATCCCCACCGACACCGACACCACCTCCACCTCCCCCTCCACCTCCTGCCCCATTGATGTATCAAGGGAACCCCTCTAACTCCCAAAAGAAGAACAGGCCCCCTCAGAATAGGCAAGGTCCCCCTAAGACTCAAACAAACTCGGCCAATAGGAATTGCCCAGTTAGGGTACTGGTTTGTTATAATTGTGGTGAGTTCGACCACTTCGAAAGGGAATGTAAAAATCGCCCTAATGAGGAGTTGAAGAAAAAGAATTTGGCCCGCAGGAAAGACATTCTTGCAGCCTGGGAGGCCATGTCAGTAGAGAGTGCCCCCTCCTTCCCCCAATCCCCTCCTACCCCCTCCCAAACTCTCAATCACCCAAACGTGTAGGGACCTCCGTTAGTGGGCGGACGAGAGGCCGAAATAAAAAGCGCCCTAAGGTAGTACCCCAACAACATCACAATTCTCAGTCTAATTTAGGAGTAGAAATTCCCCCTGGATTGGTAGGAGAGTCTTGTGAGACCAACTGTACACTTGGTAAGGATCATGTTCGAACTACCTGTCTAATAGATAGTGGCAGTGTAGTCACCACAATCCAGAAAGAGTTCTATGACTCTCACTTGAGTAGCGCATATCCACTACAGCAACTGGTTAATTCGTCACTGCGTATTGAAGGTGCGAATGGGCAGCCAGTGCTGTATGAAGGGTATATATCCATTCCCATTTCCCTCCCTGAAGATATTGTAGGTATAGGCTCCCCGGTAAACGTTTTAGCGATAATTGTCACTTGTCCCGTATCTTGCCCCTCCCCAGTCATTGTAGGAACTAACGTTTTTCGTAGCCTAGCAACCGCATGCAGGGCACATTTAGGCCCCAAATTTCTATCTGCCCTTGATATCCCCACCTCAATATATGCCTGCTATCAGAAGGCTGCATATGAGGAGAGGATGGGAGACCCTACCTCAGGAAAAGTAGGACAAGTTCGTTGTCGACTGCGACGCCCCCTCACAATCATGCCTGACCAGGCTGTACAGGTAGTTGGAACCCTGTACAGCTCCCTGCCCCCTGGTAAGCACAATGTTTTAGTGCAAGAGGTAGAGAATCCTCATCGCAACCAAGACATTCATGTTGTAAATGCTATCCAGGAAGTGTTGGGCAGGAGAGCCAAAGTGAAGGTGAGTATCAGTAACAACACAAATGTCCCCATCACTGTCCACAATAGACAAGTGATAGCGGAGGCATTTACCTACATGTGGGATAGACCACTTGCTCAAGTATGCGCTAATGTGACTGGACTAATGACTAAAGACTATGACTTTGACTCTGTAGGACTGACTGTACCATGCTACTTTACCTCCTCTCCCCAGAAAGTAGATGACGATGACGACTCGGTAGGTGACTACGACATTGCTAGTGACACTTCTCAAGACATTGTCGACTCATTAACCAAACAGCTAGATCAAATTGACGGGCTATTTGCTAAGGATGATAATGATTATGGCTGTGCTAAGGGCGTGGAGCACATAATAAAGCTTACTGACAAGACCCCGTGGAATGCTCGTGCACGCCCCATTCCTCAAAACATGTACGAAGAAGCTAGACAGCTCTTTCAAGGCCTCCTGGACGCAGAGTTGATAAGGCCCTCTACCAGTGCATACAGTTCACCCGTATGCTTGGTGCGCAAGAAATCTGGGAAACTGAGGATGACGGTAGATTATCGTCAACCAAACCGGCGGGTTATCCCAGACGCATACAGCATACCAAAGGTAGAGGACCTATTCAACTCACTCCACGGGTCCAAGTTCTTCACGGTTGTGGATCTGAAAGGCGCATTCTTTCAGATTCCTCTCCGTGAAGAAGATAGGCAATTTAGCGCTTTCAATACCCCATTTGGCTTGTATGAATTCACTCGTATGCCACAAGGCCTAAAGTCCAGCCCTGCCCAAATGCAGAGAGTCGTGGAAAGGTGCTTAGGTGATTGCTCCTTGCGAGAAGCAATCGCCTACATAGATGACATTGTCATACATGCACCGACCATGCAAGGATGCATTGACCGCACTCTGAAAGTGCTCACTAGGGTCCGAGACTTTGGCCTCAAACTTGAAAAGGAGAAATGCCACTTCCTTTACCAGACGGTTTCACATCTCGGGCATGAGATAAGTGGTAAAGGAATTCGGCCATGCCCATCCAAGATCAAGGATGTGCTCGAATGGCAACGACCAAACAATGTCCAGCAGCTCAGGCAGTGGTTAGGATTTTGCGGTTATTACCGGAGGTTTTGCAAAGACTTCAGCAAGATATGCCGACCACTGAATGATCTGCTGGTAGGTTTGTCGATGCCTAGGAAATCATCCAGTACGCCAGCTGATCGCTCTAAGGTAAGAAGAGCCCAGCTTGAACCATTTCGCGAGAAGTGGACCGATAGGTGTGAGGATGCTTTCCTGGCACTTAAGAAGCTGCTCACAACTGCACCAGTCCTAGGCTTTGCCGATCTGGCAAAACCCTTTGAGCTGCATTGCGATGCATCTGGGTTTGGTCTAGGGGCCGTTCTTTACCAAGAGCAGGACGACATAAAGCGGGTAATTACTTACGCCTCACGTGGTCTCAGCCAGACTGAACGAAATTACTGCGCTTGGAAACGTGAGTTCTTGTGTCTCAAGTGGGCGGTTACTGAAAAGTTTGCTGACTACCTCTATGGTGAGAAGTTCATTGTCATTACGGACAACAATCCTCTAACCTATGTCATGACCAATGCCAAACTTGATGCAACCGGCCAGAGGTGGGTAGCAAACTTGTCTGTGTTTGATTTTGAAATTAGGTACTGCCCAGGTAAGAACTTGAACGATGCCGACTCTCTCAGCAGGAGGCCGGGCTTAGAACCTGATGACCACCAGATCCAGGAAGAGGTAAGTACCCAAGTAGAGTTCCTAAAGTCTAGGGTCCAGCAGATGGATAATTCTGAAGTATCAGCATTATTCCAAGGCTATGTCCAGCAACCAGCCAATAAGACAAGTAAGCTACAAGGTAAGCACACCCCCAACTATCCTTCCCAGTCCCCACCAGTTGTAATTGCAACAAGTCTTGCAATGCAACCCTCGTCCATACCAGACCCCTACATACATAGTCTACAAGGTGACGACTCCCTCCCAGGCCTTCGTGACACCGATTGGCATCAACTCCAGATGGACGACCCAGACATTGGAAAGGTAAGGACATTCATTGAATCAGGTTCCCACCCATCCCCTAAAGATAGGAAAGAAGCCTCCCCACATCTGCGCGTGCTGTTCCGAGAAATGAAAAGGCTTGTTCTACAAAAAGGTGTCTTATACCGACAAACTAAAGACCCCCTGTCAGGTGGGGTACGGCTTCAATTAGTAATCCCGCACAGCTTCATTGGCCAAGCTATGCGTGGGATCCATGATGACTGCGGTCATTTAGGCTTTGATAAGTGTGCCTCGCTTGCAAAAACACGTTTCTACTTTCCGTTTATGGCGTCAACCATCAAGAAATGGATTGACCAGTGTGACAGATGCATTAAACGGAAAAGGAAACAGGAGCGGGAAGAAATGGGCACCATCGTGACTACTCAGCCATTGGAACTTCTATGCTTGGATTTTCTGAGCATAGAACCCGACAATGGAGGGGTAGAAAATGTCCTAGTCATGACAGACCACTTTAGTAAGTACTCTGTAGCAGTCCCGACCAAAGACCAACGTAGTTCGACAGTGGCGAAAGCCCTGTGGGAGAACTTTATTGTTCACTATGGTTGGCCAGCCAAGATTCTAACCGACCAAGCACAGGATTTTAATTCCAAGTTGATAAAGGAATTATGCAGCATGGCCGGAGTAGAAAAGGTCCGCACTACCCCATACCATCCCCAATCCAATCCTGTAGAACGGTTTAACCGTGTGTTGCTAGACATGTTAGGTTGTCTTTCCGATAAGGGTAAGTCTGAATGGAGAAGACATGTCAGCCCCCTTGTACACGCTTACAATGTTTGTGAGCATGATACAACACACTTCTCTCCATATTTCTTGATGTTCGGCAGGAATGCTCGCTTGCCCATTGATCTTGCCTTTGGCATTGACCCTCAGTGGTCGACAGAAAAGGACAAGACAGCATACGTCAAGAATCTACGGGAACAGCTTAAGGAAGCATACGATATAGCATCAAGAAATATGGCGAACCGTAGCAATGCGAACAAAAGGCAATATGACCTTAAAGCTAAGGCCCCCGTTTTGGAGGTAGGTGACCGTGTTCTGGTGAAGAACGTTCACTTGCGCGGCAAGCACAAGCTAGCAAACAGGTGGGGTGACAACGTGTATGTCATCCTACATAAGATAGGTGACTCCCCTGTCTACCGCGTGCAAAAGGAAGGAACCACGGATACTCCTAGAGTCCTCCACCGTAACCTTCTACTCCCCTATGACGGACCTACCAACGACAGACCCAATGACCCTGACTTGCCAACCACCCAGCCGCCAGTTACTAGGCAAAGACAAGCGACCCCACGTAGTAGAAATACTGTTAACACAGTAATTAGTGAGGTAGAAGATGAAAACGATGATGGGGACATCTTCATCATTCCAAATGAGTCTGTCCCTATTGAAAGTATACTTGACCCTAACCCCACACCCGACGAAAATGACATTGACATACCAGACCAAAGGACCAACTTGTCTGATGACATACATCACCATGACGAAAACCTTGACGGCAGGCATGAACATGTACAAAATGTGAATGATATCACTCAAAATGATAATTTGGATAATTTTGATATTGTTGTCGAGGAGGATAATAACCAGACGGTTGCGCAAAGCGACGCAGTTGATAATGGTGTGATTGTGGATGATGAGGCGGATGTGCGTGATTCTAGTGATGGTGATCGTGTGGATGCCGGAGTCGATGAAAATGTTAAAGTAAGTAGAAAGTCTACCAGGAATAACAAAGGTGTAGGACCTAGTAGGCTCACGTATGATCAACCTGGCAAGCAATATGATGTAGATTTTAAGTTGGCTCTCGCTCAGGAAATGCGAGTGTTCTTTACCGATTTATTGTAAATTAAATCATACTTATTCACGCTAAATGCCATAGTTCTTATTTATATGTAGAATATAATGAGATTCTATTAATTAGGTTTATGGAGATATGTTTGTTTTGTTGTATTAAATAATTGTAGATTCCTTTTTAGCCAATACGCTTTCATAATTATGCTAATGTTAGGGCATGTCCTAGGAATAAGGGTTCTCATATCTAAGTGGTAGGACGGAGGGATCTACCTGTGGCCGCCATCAGATCTGCCAGATGTAACTTATAGCCTGTCCCGGTCTGCAACGCTGGACAAGGAGCTAGTACAGCCACCAAAGATGACAGTGGGGGATGCAGCGCTCATCGTTCTACATTTTCTGAACTTTGATGCCACCTGTCGCGTATAAACAATGAAGCGGAGTTTACTTCAACGCGAAGCTGCAGTTCACCCTGAAGACAGATACGTACAAGGACGAACATTGGGATAAGGGAAGTATACAGTACTTCACCATTTTCATCCCAAGTTCATAGGATGCCGAGATGAATCTCCGTATCTGAACAAGATTCTGACAAACATTATGGATTCGGCAGGACCACGAAATAGTTGGCGTCGCCATTATGTCACCTCCCATGAAGACTACACAGTGACATCTAAAGATAGTCACTAACATTGTGTATTTATAATGAGCTTCATGAATAATTGTATGTCGGCTGTTGTCGTGATGAGGACATCTGCTTTTAGGGCGGAAGAATATGTAGCCCCTGTTTAGTGGCAACATTAATATATATCATTATTATGAGTTCATGAACTGAACCGCTATATTATTCTTTTTATTTTGTACAGTTGTGTACATTCCATACAGCTATGTAGGTACTCAATGTATATGCCCATTTAGCTATGTGCATTATATCACAGTATAATCAAGGAGGTTTAATTAAACCCCCTTGGTATAATGGAGTGTGGTGCGCCATTGTACAGCCCTCAAAACGTCAAGTTTATGTTTACCCTTCCTTTGTGCAGGGGGAGAAGATAAACATTGTTTGGTCAAGTGTTTGGTCAAGTTTACCTGGTCAGCCAGACAAAGGAAAAGTACCCTGTGTGGATCATTCCATTACTTGACCAAGGGGTGCGCTGGCCTACACATTAATGTGCATAACATATTAATTATGACTGCTTATATTATGACTGTTTATCTTTCTCCAGTCGGGAAAGCTATTTATATGATTATGTTATGTATCAACTGTATTAATGCTGTGTGATTTTAATGTTAAATGCTTATCCTGAACATATATTAATGAGAGCAATTAAGCTTTTTACCTTTTAGTTGGGAATGGGATAACCCATCTCAAAGTCAGGCATCTTCTCAGCATCATCAGCCTCTTCTGTCTCTGACTTGCATTGAGACAACATCAAATGAATTGTTGCTGACAATATTTAATATTTCTTCTGTTCAGGTAAGCACATTATTACACTTTTTGAATATCTTACTCATTAGTAAACAACTGTTAACACTATGTATTGCTTAAGAGTGGATGATTATGCAGTTGTGAGATTTGAATGGATTTTGTGTGAGCTTTCTGTAGAGATCGGTGGTTGTGTTATCCAATGCTATTGAATCATGTGATTGTGTTACCCACAATGCTATTGAATCATTCTTTGAACTTGTAAACTTATTAAAGTTATCTCTGATTATTACTAACCAATGAAGATATTATACAATGACAATAATACTCTCTGTTATTCTGGCTGCGCGCGTGAAGCATTATTTTATACCAAATTGCGATGGGAATATATTTTGGGGACTTTCCAAATCAAGTGATATTGTCAGGTCAACTGTGTCGTTACAAGCTCACCACATGGGGCGCAATATCACATCCAGAGCTTACTAGTTCATATAAAGCCTTCTTAAACAGACAGTATTATCGTCATCATATATGTTGCATGTTTTTTCTGTAAATATTTACTAACTATTTAGTTGTAATGTGTTGACATGAGGATTTATAATTTAATAATAATATTAAAGGTATTTTAGTATTATTCACTTTTCTCTTCTGTCTCTGACTTGCATTGAGACAACATCAAATGAATTGTTGCTGACAATATTTAATATTTCTTCTGTTCAGGAGACAACCTTGTTACTTCAACTACAATAACTACAATGAAGGCCGTCGCCTCAACCCATACCACTTGGGAATTGAACCCTCATGTCCGAATGTTATTATATAGGATTTAAATGTAGAAGTTGTTGATAAGTTATGACCTTGTCGGATTAGTTTTGATTGTAGTTGATAGTTTAGTTTAATGTTATTGTTTTTGTTTAACTTCTATTAGTTTTTAGAAGTTCGATAACTTTCAAGGCAAGTTAGCTTTGTCCAGTAGTGATGAATAAGTTATAAATTATACGTGTCTATGACACCTCATGACATATACAAGAATGTCAAGTTAACTAGTGTCTTGGAGTTTTAACTCCCATGCAGTTGTAAATATTATGTAAATAAGTTTCAAGTAATAAAGGGAAAAGCCATTCCTATATATACTCACATATACAATGAGTAATAGTCTAGATTTTCAGACTCTTGTGTGTAGTGATAGAATGAGCGTGACTGCTTTGATTGTGTAACTGTATATCCTGTGATATGTTCTTGGTGTTCGTTGTATGATTGAATTCTTTGTATATGTGATGTACTTGGTGTGTGTAATGTTTGTTTGAACGTTTATCCTGTGGAACCGGCAGAAAAAGGGTGAATCATTTGCATAGGTTCTAATCAAAGAAAAGATCCTGGTATATGCAATATTTGTTAAGACTTCCGCTGCGTTTGGTAATTGTTTTTGATAATTGGTGATCCTCACCCCCACCCTAAAAATGTCGGTGCTACAGAAGGAATGCTCCCCAGGGAGTGGAGATGGTGCACACAATGGGTGCTGGTTTGCATTATTTCCTATGAATTGGGTAATATAGTATCATTGTAAAGCGCTTAGAGATGATTATCACTCATATTAGGCGCTATATAAATCGAGTATATTATTATTATTATTATTATTGTCGGGTAAATATGAATGTGCCAGTGCCATAATTTGGTCGCCACTTCTGTAATTTTCTTCTTCTATTTGCATGAAGTTGGGGGGCTCTTCCTAAAATCTTATTGCGAACGTTTTGGTTTAAAATCTGACCCCATGGCAATCATAATAAGCAACTGAGTTGGTGGGGGGGGGGGGGGGGGGGGGGGGGGGTTGGCCAAAAGGGTGCCATTGGCCAAAATTATCTTTCACAATAATTTAATTGGCGCCGAAGCAATGGAAAATATAAGACATTTGAAAACACTATTTCTATCAAAGCAATCCACAAGACAGTATTATACAGCTCGTGAAAACGTGCATAATTGTCATTTTGAGGCAACAATGTAAGAGTTCGTTAAAAAACATCGTTTGGTTTTGTAAAAACAGTTATACGATGCATTGCCAATATGTAACGACATAATGAGATCATAATGATCACGTTTGTCTCTCCAAGAAAATAGTGTGAGGGAGAGATTTGCAAAAGAGGTTCGCGTTTGTTGGGAAAAGGTTGTACAAGAAACAGTCAATATACAAAAAAAAAAGCAAATAGTAAAACATTGTCTTCTCAATTACTCCATATCGATCTGATGTCAACAGTTAAAAATTTCCAAGTAAAAAGTGTTAGAAAAAACAAGAAACACACTTCTCCATTACGATTTGATGTCAACAATTTTAAAACGCTCGTGAAAAAAGAGTGGGACAAACAGGTAAACAAAGAATAAGACACTTCTCAATAACGCTCTTAAGAGAACAATTAGAAAGTTCGTACAAATAAGAAGAGAAAGGTCGTCAATATTGATTTTGGATCTGCTGCAGAAGTAAACATGGCGTCCATGTATTATCGTCCTTGCCATATAGGCCTAAGGGTGAAGAAGGAGAACACGTTGGGATTTGGGCTATTGAAAAAGGGCTGGTATAGAGCGCTAAAAGTCATTAAAACGGAAAATGATATCTTCATGAAAATACTTATATCAACAATTCAATGTTAAGCCATCATAACATATTACAATTCATGGGGGGGGGGGGGGGGGGGGGGCTGCAGCAGACCCAAAGGCCACCCCATCTGCACGTACGCCATTGAGAGACCCGGAAGAGCTGAGTTACATGGATATACATTTTTTTTCTCGAGAAAACAGCATTATTATACTTTTAATATAGCAATGTTTTAGTTCTTTTACGGAGATAAAAGACATTGGATGGTTGGAACATAGACACCAGTAATCTGAAAGGTAACTTTCCGTGAGCTTATCACCTGTAATTTTCAACTACTCACTTTTTATAAAGCGATGTTTTTGTAATTTTGTGGGTGTGAAATGCACTGCGTTGTGTTAAATTGAATGAGTTTGCTTAAACGCTCATATAAAATGTGTCTGGAATTTTAAAGGGCGGTGGCCTTTATGACAAATCTGTTTTTGTCATATTTTGTGTGTAATATTTGTTTTCACACGCTATTCAAACATGCACTGAGCAGCCACTGTTAACCTGTATGTCGGTGAAGAACAAACAATACAATACCGCATAAATATGTTTTGTTATTGATGGCTAAGCAACCATCACAATGACGCATCAGCCCTTGAAAATGACTTTCAGGATTTTCTCTGAATGTCATTTTGTCATTGTGATGACTTCAACGTACATGTAGAAATAACTATAATTATGATAACGAAAGTGTTTGATAATAAGGTTTAATAGGTACTTGGTTGATATAAAAATATAATTGAATGTTTAGTGGTGGGTGTTTTGTTTAATGTGACGAGCTATTGATATCACATGATGATGTATGCTTGTTTTAGCAGATTTCTTGTTTATAAATGTATATCTATTTGAGTTTGATTTTTATATCGATTTCATTTTCAGTTTCAATCTTTGTAGTTTTGTGCGTGCGTTAAAAGTATGAATTATACATAGGCGAAATCAATCAAAGATTCCCTCGAGGTACCTGAAGCAGGGGCGTAGCGTGGTCGGTCTAATTAGGGGGGGGGGGGGGCGAATTATTTTGGGGAGGGGGCTACCTAATGGAAATCTGTATTTTTTCAAACATAAAGGAAACTGACTAGGGATATATTAAATTAATGAAAATGAGCTAACTTTAATTTTTTTCATTCCTTTTTTCCACAGATTTTCCCATCACGGTTGTTTAAATTATTGTTTTTTGGTCAGATTATTGGGGGACACGTGCCCCACCCCTCGTGTCCCCCGTAGCTACACCACTTTACTGAATATAAAATATCAAGTACATGTTATTATAAACTACGTGCGTCTCTACGTAAGATGTTTAAATGCAGCAATCCCTGGCAATTGATCTACTTCGTATATACATAGTTGACGAACAAAATATATTTACATTAAACAGACAGTTTGTTGCATATTTCATTTGTCCATTTCTTTTTTTGGAAGCACAGCTTTGAAGGCGATTTTTTTTGGTTTTATTTGGAGGGGGGGGGGGGGGGCGGGCTCCCAGGCCATTGTAGCTACGCCATTGCCTTCATGTAAACCTACTCGAGCCACGAACACAAGCGGGATATGTCCTAACTCCGTCTTTGGCAAGCATTGAACCGCTATTTATGTCACCATTGCATAACACAACATCACAATTGATCATAAATATGTAATTGTGTCATCACTAAGCTGGTTTTCAGTAGATTGATATTGATATTGATAATGTCTAGATTCAACATTAGGGTGTGCCTATAGTAAGCGCGACAATCGGTTCCCATTTGAGAAATATAAACCCCTCCCCTCCACACTGGCGATGATTTGTTATGATTTTAATTTTTATTATTGGGGGCACACTCTTTGCATTTCAGGGGGGGGGGGGGGCAAGCCCACCTCACCCGAAATAAGTCAGCCGATGATACGTCAGTATATGTGTGTATGTGTGAGTGTGAGCTTAGATATGTTTATTTGTATGTTTTTAGGATTATTTCATTTCAGAACGGTGGCACAAAAACACTTTTTGTTTTCGGTCGAGATGCACGTCAATAGATGGCGGTATTGCATACGTGACCACCACAGCCATACGGCGGCTCTGCAAGACCACGAACAGAATATCATTCAATGTCAATATAACCTCACAAAACTAAAGCGTATGTACAAAACAATCAACATGATTCATCTACATTGGTCAAATTTGAAAACAAAAACTAGCTATACATATTTTGCGATATTGTTTTCAGAATCATGCCAATTCACTACATTCCTCAACTTATCCACACAGATAATCAATTAAACATGCTAAAATGCTCTCAACAAGATCACATTTGGACACAGGTAAATATTTTATATGCATTTTTATTAAAAAGTCATACATATATCTATGTACAGGGACTATTTTCAATGACAATAATTATTCTTTGAGAGCTTGTTAGACATTAAATTGACATTTGCAATATCATAAATCGAATAGAAACCCTATTAGATACAGAAATGACATCCAATTCGTTGTCATGTAGTAATTTGCACGAGTTAAATACCGTCTTGTTAAAACTTTGAATCGTATTCTTTTACTCAATTATTTATTATACACCTTTGAAATACACCACACTACCAGAAAGAACACAGCGTGTCAGTGTTAAAGGGATCTAATAACTTTGTTGCCAAGTGCAAAAAAGATGATTGATTAATAAAATGTGTACTGGAGTGATCTGATATGTCCACAAAGTAATGTGTGAACATTTCACGTTAATTGGATGTTTTTTGGCTGAGATATGAGCAAAAATGCAAATTTATATTCATAAACTGATTGTACTTACATTGTACACGGCATGAAATTATCCCGTAGACAATTATCTGAACACTTCAATTGTAAATATCTTTTGAAAGAAATGGAAATTTGAAAAACCAAAACCTGTCCCGTGCTGTTATTGTTAATATGAATATGATATGAGAGAACCACTGGAGTTCCAAGTAAGTTTTGAAGATTTGGACAATGTTACTAAGTCCCTTTAACGCTGTGTTTCACATTGTGGACTAGTGTTAACACGCTGCGAACCACAGCAACATTTATGCATTTCCAAATTACCAACACTGATCATACTGTGAAAACGCTGTGAGCACAACGAGATACAGTGTGAACACCAAACAGTAAACTGGTAACACAAATGGATCACAGTTTGCTCACAGTGTGATGAATGTTAAACTATGAATATGCTCCAATTGTATTAGTATGGTCCACAGTGTGTTCGCTCTGTGGTTCACATTGTGAAACACAGCTTGTTCACACTGTGTTCACTATGGCAGGGAAGTATATAATGACCTTTTACCTTTTTGTATACAAGACTAGTCTGAGCATAATTATGACATATAATGTATCGTTACAGAATATAAATAAAATCTATACATATATTACAAACACATAATATTACATGAACGCGAAGACACACAATCATATACAAAGTACATTATGTTTGTTTTGTTTTGTTTAATACAAAAGTACACACAAAATTAAATAACCCGTGTAAAATTTATTTTACAATACGTTACGTCCGTTATTTACATAAGACACACATTTAATACTACACACATATTCAATCAACTTATAGTTAATGTACTAAGTATTTTAATTCGGTCATTCTACATTAATGCAGCTTTAATGCTTTGTCGAGCGTTTGGAATTAATTATTAAACACCCATAATGCTAAACCTAATCTGACTCGACTCCAAACATTCATCTATAATAATTCTACACAAAATTGCAACCTATTGTTGAATAGTCAAGAAATACATTTACTACAGGATGTATTATACATGTATTATATTCCTAAGTTTCCGCTATTCGTTGTCATAAGTTGAACAATTTAAACATTATGAAAGCTATACGTCAATATTTTAGATTCGGAGTTGATATTAGATTAGCTTTATTGTTTTAATCGTAGTTCCGTATGCGAGGCAACCGAAATGTATAACGAAATAATAATATACAGGGCGAGGGGACATGCTGAATAATTTGTCGGCAGTCGCCCCAATGTTATGTTATGTAATGGTGAATGAGAGCCTTAAAGCCATCCCTGACTTGCACATTTTCTACTTTAAGTCATGATTGCTTTTATTTTTTTGAGTGGTGGTGGCGGTAAAAAGGCCAGGGTGCTCTACGCGCGCTCTATACGCCTGTATGTATATAGGTCACATGCTTATAGTACCATGTACCCTAAACGGTTTTGGAGTCAGATGACGCAATTGCTGTTTATTCCTGTATACTTTAGCCTGGTAGAAGGGAAACGATTATCGATAATGGCCACTCATACTCTTTTGCTTTATGGGCATACAAATGAGATCTCCAGAAACACTTGTGAATAAATGGATCCTGTTTTGGGGAACAGTTTGTTTCTATCTCATCGCACTTATCTGAAGGCGTAGAAAACGAGGAGCGAGGGGGCTGGCTGCAGCCCCCCGGACCCCATTCATTTTCAAAACACTTACATTCGGGGAGAAAACTCCACATGTTCGGGAAAGCATCTAACATATTATTTCGGGGGGAAAAAAGACATTCGAGCAAAAATCAGCAATTGCCGGACAAAATCCGCTAGTCTTTTTTGTTGTTAAAGACACGCACGACGGATTGTATTCTGGCAAGCGAACTCGGACCCCCTTGCCTTGGGGAAAAAAAACAATTGCCCCTATGGCCTACACCCTCGAGCTTATCGTAAGGAAGTGCGCTTCCAAGCATGCCATGGGGTCGAGAGATAAGTTTTGCTATTTACTGAAGTCTCATCGGAACACACGTTTCCGGTTATCCGGTTTGTCTATCCATCGATTCAATCTCGATCACGAGTTTTAATACTAGTTTAGAGTTCTTGAACCACCATAGGTTGGGAAACTTTTTATTACTTTGTTGCCTTTATTTCTCTTATTTCGACAAATGTAGCCTATTCATACGATTCAATTTTGGTCGACACGAAAATCAGTTGGTCCATTTCGTAACCAACGCCTTATAGGAATTGCGTTCTTACTGTGTTATATAATTTTGCGGGTGATTTTCTTAAATTCATAATTTAGTTTGGAAGGGGGATTCAATTAGATGTAATATAAAGCCATATTTAAATCTGTTATTTTTGATGAATTTCCCCAAAATTATAGGAATTATTATTATTATCTAAAAACAAAATTGGTGTCACATACCGGTTGAGAAGGCTTAGACCTACACGATGTTATCCAGAACTAAATATTAGTCCCAAATTCACCACGCCTTTCACTCTCAACCCACACTGCCAGAGTGAAAGCTACTGAAGGGGGCCAGTCATCTGGTACTGACATCTCTGTACTTTCCCTTCTCCATCACGCTCAACCAACACTGCCAGAGTGAAAGCTACTGAAGGGGGCCAGTCATCTGGTACTGTGGATGTGGTGTGGCAAGATTGGTAGAGCGCGCGCTTTCCGATCATGAGATCCCGGGTTCGAACCCTGCCCACTGCCTTTGTCCTTCGGCAAGAGAATTTATCCACAATTGCTGCTCTCTACCCAGGTGTATAAATGGGGACCCGGTAGGAGGTGAAAGCCTTTATGTGAACGATCTTCTTGAGCCCATGAGCGCTTGGAAGGAATGCTCCCCAGGGAGTGGAGATGGTGCACACAATGTGTGCTGGTCTGCATTGTATCCTATGACCGGGGGTAATATTATCATTGTAAAGCGCTTATAGATGATTATCAATCATATTAGGCGCTATATAAATCGAGATTATTATTATTATTACTGACATCTCTGTACTTTCCCTTCTCCATTGAATATATGAATGCAAAACGCCTGGCTGGAAGGCAGTCAAATCATGAAATATAATTACAAAATCCATGGTGAAATGTACACATTGTGCAACATGCAGTCTTTGGTATGACTCATAAGGGAAACAAATTTAAATAGAAATTTCACCTTTTATCCAGCCGGGGACTTTAATGTGTGCCCTTGTTTTTGTTTGTTTATTCGCTGCTGTGGTATTCTCATTGACACACATAAAAAGTTCAAACGAAATGGGTCTTTTCCCCCAAAAGTGTACATAGTCCCTAGTTCCAGGTCTTAAATTGTGTATTTATTTGTTTATAATGTAATCAACGAACAGTCAACTCACATGTATTCCCAGGGAGACAGAACCTAGAGAGGAAATACCTACGGGTTATGGAAATTCGGAATTTTGTCACTTTTCCCTGCCAGGCAACTTGCGAAAGTTGACAAGAGGTGCTTTTTTATATTTGGAATGTAAAGTTTATGTTTCTTTTTAATCTGCATGCTATACTGCAGTTTGTCGTAATGTTTCAATTTAAATGTTTATATCATAATGTAATTGTTTATCCTGCAATTAAAACATTTTAGTGGGGACCCGATGTACCGCACGTTAAATGTGGTAATGTTTTTAAAAATAAGTAATTATATGAACAATTATGAACATTTATAATTTCCTATCAAAATCAAATGTAGTTAGTTAATCGGTGTCAGTAAAATATGGGCTGAAACGGCAAGTGGTTTGAACAAATATTATACAAACAGCATTCCACATAAAAGGCAACTACATGTTAAATGTTGAAAATGAACATTTCCTTTGCAATGCGTAATCAAAGGCAAGAAGGTGGCCAACATCGAAAAAAAAAACACCAAAAGGAAGCAATTAAACAATCTTCTAAAGGTTATATTAATTTAGATGGATATATGCAAGCCACGCTTTTCCATTAACAATGTGTTGTCATCGTTACGAAGGTCTCCCTATTACAGAATAACTCGGTATAACCGGTCGAATAGTTAAAACAATAGTTTTTAAACTTTTAATTTATAAACCTTTCCAGATAAGTTAATTCACAACACTTGGTTCATTCTCACGTCCGAGGAAACATCAAAAAGCATTATTGAATCATCCATGATTGAATAAAAAGTAGTTTGCCTTTCAGTTTATAATCATAAATAATGTTTATACTGTTCTTCATTGGATTCACTGTCATCACTAGACTTTCACTTTATGATGTGTCCGCGGTCGTTTCCTCTGCTTCGAGAGGATGTCGATCTGGAGAGGGAGCTCGAGCATGATGGGCATCTCGTCTTCTTCCCTGCTGACGCCGATCACCTCCTCGTCCAGCGTATCGACGTACGCCTGCTTACAGCACCGCTGGAATTCGTCCGATAGCGCCGGGACCGCTCCCGAAACGCACTTGCTGAATTGACGCTGCTCGACGTACTGTTCCCGCTGCGATCGTGAAATCTTGAAGTTGCTCTGGCGATAAATGTTTTGGCTGTAAGGATTCAATGAGGACAAAAGTGATCAATTACTAACATGTTTAATGAAATTCATGTACATTTATCTTCAGGATTTATAAGACAACGTGATATGACAGCGCCGGGACCGTTCCCGAAACGCACTTGCTCAACTGCCGCTCCTCGGTGTACTGTTCCCGCTGCGACCTCTAGATCTTGAAGTTGCTCTGGCGAGAAATGTCGTGGTGTAAGGATTTAATGAGAACAAAAGTGATCAATTACTAACATGTTTAATGAAATATACGTTTATATTCAGGATTTCTAAAGACAACGTAATACGATAGTGTCGGAACCGTTCCCGAGACGCACTTAGTATTGAACTGCAGCAGCTGGATGTTCTGTTCCCGCTGCGATCTCGAAATCTTGAAGTTGTTCTGATGGTAGATGTCATGGCTCTTAGGGTAACATGCGAACAAAAACTCATTTACTATAAACCCTTTTTGAAAATGAACATTCAAAGAACACAAAAGTGATCAACTATTAGCATTTCTTAATTATGAACATTCATGTATCTTACAGACACATAAGACGAAATGATACTGCCCCGCCACTATGGTAACTAAATATTAGAGAACTTCATAGCTACTTACTCCATGAAGAACTGCGGCCTGTAGTTCTCGGGTGTGCAGAGGAAGCCACTTCGCCCAGACCTGTCTCCCAACGCGCAGCACGTCCTCTGCATCCTAGGCGAACCCGTGGTCGTACGTTGCTCATCGGTCGTCGTGCTCGTCGGCATAGTCGAAGTACCCATGTCTACTTCAGTGGTGACGTCCGTACTCGTTTCCATCGACGTCGGTGGTAGTCCGCTGCCGTTGTCTATCGTGTCCTGGTGGTTGAAGAGTTGTTGGAGGCGCTCCAGCTGTTGCTGCTGCTGCTGTTCGAACCGTATCCTCAGCTCTTCTTGTTGCCGGTTATACTCCTCTTGTCGTAACCTCTCACGCATCAAGAACTCTGTAGACAATGCAAAAAACGAGAGAACAAATCGGTTAATCTTTGATGGTTAATACTTTGACATAGAACATGAATTATAGACGAACATGGATTGAAACGTTTCCTCAGCTCCATTGGTTGCCGGTCATACTCGTCTTGTCGCAACATCTCACGCATCAAGAACTCTGTAGACAATGCAAATAACGAGAGAACATAATACGGTTAATCTCTGATACTAATAATTAATACTTCGACATAAAACGTGAATTGACAAACATTCAATCTTGGATTGAAGCCTATCCTCAGTTCCTCCGGCCCGTCCATATTCCTCTTGTCTTCTCACGCATCCTCTCACGCATCAGAAATTATGTAGACAATGAACAAACTAGAGAACAGATCTGTAAACTGACTGATGGTTAATTATGTATCATGAAACGTGAATAGACAAAGTATCAATGTATCCTCAGCTATTCTTGTTGCCGATCACATTGCTTGTCATCTTGATGCTGTAACCTACATCCCGCATTAGGAACTATGTGGAGAGAGAACATAATTAGCTGCATCTACTCTGTCTTAACAACGATGTTCTGGCAAATATTTGACAGTGGAGAGATGGTGTCGTTCATCTTGTTGAAGTTGCTATGGCTGTAAATATCGTGACTGTAAGGATTGAGGGGGATTAAGCGTGATCTAATATAGTAGCATTATTTTTAAATATGGAAACAAATTATAAAACTCCAGGCTTCATATAAGACAGGTAAGATCGGAATTTAAAAAAATGTTTTCTCAGTGGGCACTGTATAATGATTGTGTTCCGTATCCATACATACTATGGGGACAGAATACATTTGGCATCTTTGCTGTCGTTGGTAGTTTGGTATGAACCTACTGGTGTTCGAACCCATGACCTCATAGTCCTGAAATAGTGCTATCATGCCCGGTGATTGAACTCGGTATCTAGATGGTACAAATAAATATTATATTATTTAATCCACGTTTAATCAACCTGCAGGCCTACGTTGTGATTTCCGGAATTGAACAAGGACAATTTGTAATGGTAAAATCACGGCGGTTAATGAGTCATAGAAGAGGTCAAACGATTTGAAACCGCAAAACTTAAATGAAACTATAGTTAATTTATGAAGTAATCACAAGTATTCGGAGAAATGCATAATGACTGCGTATAGGCTGAAAAGGCAGATAATAGCAAAAACAGAAAATGAAAGCGATTCGAATAATATTATTTTCAGACAAATTGATTTCGTTTAATTGTCAATATGTAAGATGGTGTAACCGCAAACTGTCATAACAAGATGACGTGATGTGATAACTGCGTTGGGAATTACGCCTTTCCCAGAAATGGGTACACCCTCATTGCTGGTTATTGCACCAAGGTCCACAATGGGGTTTCGAAACATGTGACCTTCTGAACTTCATAACTTGTTTGTCACAGTGGAAGTGGAGATGATTATTGTTTCTTGACATAGCATTTTATAAGCGGTCTTCTGCTGGACAGTAATTCGCCGTAATGTGATGCTCTGTTAGGGATCATTAGGTGAACAGGAGCTTGATTCCGGATAGCAAGGACGTGGAGGGTGGTGGAAGGGGGGGGGGGGGGGGGGGGGGGAGGTGCAAGCTTTACGTATGTATGAGAAAATAATTTCATGGGGACGTCCACCCATTCAAGGGTCTTTGTGACTCAATGATTGAGCACCGGTCTAGCAATCCGGAGGTCTCGGGTTCGATTCCCGGCGACGCTTATTTTTCTTTGCTCATTTTTAATTATTTATTAATTTGTGAATAGGACTAGTCTTTGGGTTAAGTGGTTCACAGCTCTGCTCATCGTACGAATCGACCCGCGTTCGGAACCCAGTCTGCGTCTCTCGGATAGTGACAATAAAGTACGTTCCTAGACGTGATTCGTCGTCTGTAACCGACCATTACTTTTGTTATTCGATTGGGGGCCCGCGTGTCCCCCGTTCCAAGCCCTCTGCACCCTTGTCTCTTGCCGTGCCTTGTCTGTCTGCCTGCGAATGAATTTTGTGAGATGGTTTTGATGGGTTATAAATAATAGGGTCAACTGATGACCTATTGTCAAACTCACATCATCCGGTTCTTCTCTTATCCCTGGTTTTCAAAGCAAGAGTGAGCATGGTGAGTATGGGGTGATCTTGTAACTTACTAATAACCCTGTGTAAAGGTCGAGTTTTGAGACACAGAAGAGAAATACATACATTTAAATAAGTGTATTCTGGATTTCATTGATATTCTTCTTTAAGAGTTTAGTAAGTTATTCTTCTCCTCCCTCCCCTTCTTCTTCTACTTCTATCTCCTCCTCAGTCCTCTCCAAATTCTTCTTCTTGTTCGTCCTCGCCGTTGATTGTGCCCATTTCTTATCCTTCCTATATAGCGTCTTAACTTCTCATATTCTCTTTTTCTGATTATTATTCCTACATCTTCCTTGATATACTAGCTCCAGGTCCCCCTATACCCCTCTCTTCCCAGGGACCGTTTCTTCCCCCCCCCCCTAGTATTCTCAGAAAACCCCTAAAATTAACCTGCCAATCTGCCCATGGAGCCGCCTTCAGCACGCATCACACCATCATAAAAGTGTCATCCAGCCCCGGGACAAGTTTCGCCCCCGGGACACCATGTGGATCTCCTGCAGCGCTAGATCGCATCATATAAATGTGATGATTGAATCGGTCTTGACATTGATTTCAGTATGCCCAACATGATGGTCGACTTAAAAGGTATAATAAGGGTGGATTCAAATTCACATATTAGACCCGGAATCAACGTGTTTCAGGCTAAATGTAGTACATGTACTTTATAAACTTTGGCATGAATGTAACATGTTTTTAAAGAATCTAGCAAGTATGATGTTGACATATTACAAACTGACAGAGGGTTTAGAAAATGTGTTTATCTATGATCTGATAATTATGTCCACTGAGTGGTGTGTACAAATTCATAATGACTGTAATACGTTATGAGCGAAATGCAAAGTATGATTCGCTATAAACTTATTGCTGTAAATTTGCTCCCCATTGAAGTGATCCCCAGGATATTTTCAAATTAAATCATAAATATCTCAAACAAAAAGCGACAATTAAGCTGGTTTCTTCCTTCTGTTCGTGAGAAAATTTAAAGCTGTTTGGTAAGCGGAAAACAACGCTTGCGTGACCCCAAAAAATAGATTTCCAAGTGAGTTTGGTCGATTCAAACAAAGTGTACTAGATTAGTTACGCTGAAGTCTAATTGCACCTAGGGAGTGTTTCAAGGATTTTACCAACATTACACTAAACAGCTAGTTCAGTGAATTGAATAATCTCATTGCAAACAATCATTGTTCGCGCGCTTTTTGTATTCTAATTAAACTGATTACCATTGATTTCAATTGATTACCATCGATTAATTAAATATATAGCGAAGTCAATAACCCAATCCTCAGGCTGCCGTAGAACAGGTATGTCATGCATGAGGTAACACAATGAGGCAAAAATCATATCATGGTCAAAAACGTTGAAACATATTGCAAGATACCAAAAAAGTGCGAAAATATATATACTGGATGATGTACGCTTCGCGTTTCGACAAAGATCGGTATAACTATAATTCTTAAATAAACGATCTTATGATAATGGCGTCATGTTTTTCTTCTTCTTCATCAATTGAAGAGCAAATTCAGACTTGAAGATTATACGCACTGTTCGCGACCGATCCATGATTACCGATTATTATGTCGCTTAAAATTGAGTGTGATATGCAAGATGTGTCTAATTGTGACCGTGTCAATATGTCATCTTCTTTTCGAATCGGGTCGAAAATAGGACATCACCGGGGGTACAAAGCTATAAGAAGGGGGTGCGTCGTGTTTCATGTTATAACAAGGCTCAAGTGTTCCGATTTGAACCTCTAGATCAACCCCTGGCGGTTATAACATGAGTTAACCACGAAAAACATGACTCATTCAATCAACATCAACCAAGGCAACAATTTGACGCAAACCCTGCACATGTGACATACTGGCACCAGGGGGCCAATATTTAAAGTTAAACATGGTAAAGCAAAAATGAATTACGGGGCCATTGACATGATTGAATCACCACAGGTGACAACTGTTTTTGTCAAGAGGTATATAGGACAATCGAGAAAGAGAAGGGCGTTAAGTCACCTTTTTCAACTTCGAAGAAAATCATGTTTCAAGTTGATTACAATTTTGTTTATTTAAACTTCATGAATGTAAGAAAAAAATGTAGCTCTATTTTATATATGACAAAAGTTATTGTCTTATTTGGTAAGATTTATCTGAAAATGTCACATCACAGAGAGAAGGCTTCGATCTACATGATAATTTGCGTAACTCAATTTAGCAAAAAATCTCCTTAACGCCCTTCTCACTCTCACCCAAAGATACATTTATACAAAAGGACCCTGGATCTACCGGCGGTATCGCGTGCTGTGCGACTCCACTTGGGGTTCCCAAAATAACACTACTTCGTTCACCATGTTCAAGTTCATGACGGTTTTCGGGACTCAACATGATTAACGCAGTTCGCTCCATGATGTGATGTTTTTCTCCCTTTATTCGGTGGGTATCACACATGGTCCCTGGATATGCTAGTTCTATTTCTAGCCCGGTGTCTTACCGCTGTGAAACATATTTTATGTATTAACAGTGGTGAGTATAAATGCTAACAGTTTCCCTACGTCCATGATTTCATGTCATGTCATTTGTCACGTACCACCCTCAACTGGGGGTGCTGATGCACAAAGATTCTAAGTGGACCTAATAATTATGGAGTGCCGTTAGTTTCTTTGTAAAATTGTTGAAACAATTCTTTTGAATAGGCATTCTCAGTTTGATACAATCAGTTATATTTGTTTGAGCAATGAGCCTTGAAATAATTGATATGTGTTTTGGTGGAAGTCTCAACTTGTATTGTTTGTGTTTTTGAATACGTTTTATTCCAAGGCTACAAATGGCTTTCCATAATTGATAGGTCCTACTTAGAGTTAAGTTCAACCTAGAATCTTTTGAAACACCCCATGGGCCCTGGCCATGCTTGGAGTCCTAAATTCAGCATCGAATTATTTTCAGCATATTTATATACTAAGTAAATTACAGGGTGTCAATTGGATTCCTGATGAGCAGTACATATTTTTGTTTTAAATAATACCTAGGCCTAATGAATATTTGTTTGCAATCTTTCCAATTGTGTTTATAAATTGACAACATCATATCGTCGCTGGGCAATAAAAAGGGCAAAATGGCCGATATTATCGTCGAATATCGATTTTGTTTTTATTTTATTTTCAGATAGAGTTCTTTAAAACCTATCCGATGATATGTTTAGAATTCCCATATGTGCCCAACTTTTTGAGAAAATCAAAAATATATATCATATGGGCAATACGAAGGACAAAAAGGGATTTGCCCTTTTAGCTGCCCATTATTGCGCCAAGTTGCGCGCATTGCCTGTGCATTATCAATGCGCGTAAAAGGGCAATACGCATTTTGTCCTTTTTCATGCCCAATATCGACGCGATATCGTGCATGTAAAAAGGGCAAATTCAGAAATGCGTAAATAACTCCGTTAAAAAGAACTGAGCGTAGGCCAAATTAAACGACTTGATTGCTTTATAGCCTACATAACTGTTTCACTAAACAAGATTACTGGATTTGGCATTTTAAAAATATTATTGCCCAAAATGTCAAAATGTTGTTTCTTCCAAAAAAGTAAGTATCGTTTTTTGCTATCGATACCGTCAATTTGTCCTTTTAATTGCCCAACGACGATATACAGACACCACAAACATCAATCAACTTCAGCAACACTCTTAATTTGAGCTTATTCACATGAAATAAATGTACATTACGATTATTGTTCTAACTTCTAAGAATACATTTATAAACATTGAATATCTGAGATAAGGCCGAACTGAAAAACAGACATAAATAATATTGTTTTAAATCAATAAAACATACATTTAAAAGCTTGAACAAATGTCTTGATTTTCGTTGTAATGTTATGTTCACATCTAAACATTAAACAGATGAACATAAATAACATAGCAAGGTAAACTTAACTGACAGACTTATAACTAAAATATAACGATTACATTTGAAAAATATCTCCCTAAGCTAAAAATGTTACTTTTAGTGATGAAATTTAATATTGTATTCATTTAATATTTGACTTACCTTCGAATGGATCGTAGTGTCGAACCGCTGAAATTAGTTCTGAATACGAGAAGACGACGAAGATAACTTGAATCACTGACGGTTTCATGATGATTTTATTTGTCTTCTTCCCACGCAGATAAAGATGCGTCAAATTCTCTCAGTCGTCCAAATACGCGCGTTGAGAAAGTTTACTTTAGCGAATGAAAAGTTTTATTGCGAGAGTACTAACACGTGGGTCTGTGTATTTACTTTTTGTGAAATATGTACACTTGCACCCGAAAGTAGAAGGTTGAAGAACATATAGGTTAGATGAAATAGATATCAACTGGACTACTGGAGTTTATTTTCGACGATCAAGTATGAAATCTGTACGGAAATTCAGTGTTTTTGCGTTCTAAAGTCAGTTGGAAAACTATTTCCTTCTTCGTTGAAAAGTTATAGCTAGATTTTCTTTCCAATGCGGTTGTCGAGTTGGTGGTGGTGTCGGTATTTCTGATTCGATCGGAGCGGTGCAGCTAGTTTTTCTACTTTTTCAAAACAACATCACAGTCATGTACCTGCTAAATTCATCATGCGATTTGTTTTTTTCTTCTCCTTCATGCACTTTCGCACTCGCAGTGATGTTTTGCGTTGGCGGAAGTAGTAGTAGAACTCGGCGCTCATTGGACGACCACCATTATGGTGCGACTTTCTGACCAATGAGGGTCCGGCGGTGTGTCCGCTACGCCACACCCCCAGCTCCGCCCCCTCGCGACGATTGACGTTGTTTTTGTTTTCGCGCTTGAGTGATTCATGGAGTAAACAATAACATAAACTACGGCTGAACTAATAGGGGTGGAAACATTCCAGGGACCACGCTACAAGAAATCATGAAAAAAGGGGGGAAGTTTTACCCCTCCGGCTGTCGGCCTTACTCATCCCATACTAGACATCCGTTTCCCTGAAATTGAAAAAGGGTAATTTAGAAGAAAAAATACACATTACACAAAGAAAGTTTGCCTATGATGACTTGTGAAGATGATAAAAAAATCCCCGGAAAAGAGTTGGAACTTTCGCTGACAAGTGACAAGCCACGTGACATCTTGGCTAAAGAAGTTGACCATTATGCTAAACATTGAAACAGACGGACAGTAATGCCAGGGCAGTAGGGGAAAATTTGTTACGTTGTTTCGCCTCCGCCAGAAATCTGCACACGTGTTTTTTGTTTACTTTGTTATGCTTTGCAACCCGGCTAGGCTCGCTTATCGTACTATTTTGGCAGGGTTCAACCACGATGGATACTTTTGATGAATGGAGAAAGAGATTATAAAGAAAATCAATTTCTGACACGTTGCCGAAACCGCAATTTGGCAATCGGCCATAAATTTCGATTGAGATAAATGAACATGGGCGGGTCGTACCCGGCAGGGGTCAGAATTCCGATCATTATCAACAACATATAGGCCTATAATATAAAGCAAAACAATAAAATGATTGAGGAAATAAACCTTTCCACATGACCCATTTCTAGTAAATCACCGAACTAATGCATAGTATACATCACGGAAGTGAAACAAAAGTCCATATATATTTTTATAACATTTTAATCACAAATGTTTTCTATGAAAGAAAATAGTTTTCTCAATGAAAAACAAAACACTTGGGGACAATGATTGATCTGCCATATATGATAACAACACAAACGGTGAGAATTGTGAGTTTTTTTGTATATGCTAGTAGTAAGTTATGAGAATCAAACACAGGGCCTCATCATCGCGGACGTACACTTATCGAGATTTAAAGGAAATTTTATTTTCTGTTCCATAAGTGTCTTTGAAATTAAATTAGTGCAAGAGCTTTAACTGAAATCGTGAAATTTATCGTGAAATTTAACATTTTCACATATAATTAAAGCTCAGAGGAAAATATTAATTTTGAAATCTTACAAAAATATAAATATTCGAAGGTATTCGAAAATGTCTGATACTTTTCAGCAAAACTTTTGATACTAATATCTTGATTCGAGCGAAGTGTCATTTGAAATAAATCACTCGTTTGTTAAAAGTCACTGGAGTGTTATACTGGTGCGCCCTTGGTTTAAAATGTTCAGAACTATTGTATTTTGCAAAGAAACTCTTCAGAAATATAACTGTCCCTTTAAAGGGATCTAGTAACTATGTTGACAAAATTGTATGCAAAAACGGAAAGGTTTCTAAGAAGTATTTCTGAACGCAGTTTAAATAAATCTTCTTACTTTAAACAAATATTACATCCTAAACATCTCGACAAGAAATCGAAACTCAAGCTGGTAAAAAAAAAAAGGTGAGCGAGTTTGGTCGATTCAGACAAAGTTTTGTGCAATATCCCTTTAATTAAACAGGAGTGATTCACGCGTCCTGTTTAAAGATTTGCGATGGAAACGAGGCTGGTTGTTACATCACTATCTGGCTCTAGTTGTCTCTAGCAGGTTCATACAAAGGTTATTAGTTACATGAGTTAATTGCTTTGACTTTTGCAACCATCCTTATTCCCGGATTCACGGTGAATTGAGCATTACAGAAGCGTGTTCTATAATGCAGGGAATCACTGTTGGTGGCTACCGTAGACAGGTTGGCTGCTATATCTGCATGTGGCCACTAAGATAAGACAGGTTTGACTTGTTTATGGTTGGGTTGGGTTGGGTTGGGTTAGGGCATAGACCTACTACTAGGTCTATGGTTATGGTTATGGTTATGGTTAGGGTTATGGTTCGTGTAAGGTTTAGGGTAAGGGTTAGGGTTAGGGTTAGGGTAAGAGTAAGGGTTATTGGTTAGGGTTAGGGTTAGGGTTAGGGTAAGGGTTGGAGTTAGGGTTGCATATTTGCTATGGAATACAAGAACCGTATATCATATGCCCTATATTAGATATTCCCCACAACAATAATCTTTCTTCTTTGGGCTGGCTCGATCAGAATTTTCTTCTTGAAATTATTGTATAGAATGTTAATCTTTTCTTCTAGTTATAAGGGTGCGGAATATAACCGTTATATATTCCATATTTAAATGCACCCCTGTACATCTGACTGTATCTCACTTCCGTTTCATGTGTCCTTCACTCCTTTCTGTATCATCAATTAAATGTGATGTAAACTAACATACCAGCCGAATGGTACGATCGACATACGTCACATTAATTAAGTCTTTGTCCATAATAAATTGGGATGGTGTGAAATAGCATCGTCCCATATTTCTGTATAATGGATGCATCCACGTATCATCACGCCATTCACCAAGATGCGCTCCAATTCGTTGATCGACTAGCCATACTACAGTTCTGTACTATAGTTAATCACTTCGCTACATCCTCGCTCTAGCAGTATACACATCACCCCATGTATGACACCATTCACAAATCGCCCCATCCTCGCTTCAAAACACACCATTTATGACATCATAATTACTTACTTCGCCCCACCCCCGCTACAACATCACTCCATTCATGACACCATAACATCTTGCCCCACCCTCGATACGCATTCATTAACCCCTCATCACCCATGCGGAAAGAGAATCCGTCACCTCCGCCATCCCAACCGATCTTGCAACGGAACGCATACAAAAACCCATGGCCCGGATTCACAAAGGAGGTTTGTACAAACCATGGTCTACATCTATGGAGTGCCATTTGTAAACTGATGGACAAAGAATGTAAACTCATTACTTGTTAACAATGTTGATGGTAGGCCTATATACACATTTACTAAATGCACCAAATAAATGTTTGTCTTCTCAGATGGTGAAATTTGCTGGTTAGCAAGCACTAACAGTCATATCATTATAAATTATAAATTGTTTTACTTGTATACGAGAAGCACTCCATAGATGTAGATGTTTTACTTGTATACGAGAAGCACTCCATAGATATTTAAACCATGGTTTGTACAAACCTCCTTTGTGAATCCGGGCCAAACTCTGTCAAATTTAACCAAAATCACTTGGAACTTCCACATTTCCCTTGAACCTTGTTGTCTCACTTGTCTGGCTTATGATGATTTATGAAGAATTAAATGGGTTTTGATTTTGGAAATGTCTTCCTAATTATGGATATAGTAATGATTGAATTGAAAAGCAATCCTGCACGCATTTGGAGTGTACAGTAGTCAAAATCAATGGGCAGTGAGTGATATACATAACGGTGTCCTTTATCTTTGAAACTATCACGAATCTTACAATTGATAAATTAATAAAGTCTTAATACCACTTTCTGACGAAAAAAAACACGAAACTCATGGATCGCTTTAATCTTATGAGACATTATTATTTTTTGTTGTTGATTATCATGTTATATGCACATAGAAATATGAATCATAATTATAAATGAATCACTGAACCCCAAAACCCTGCAGTATTATTGTGCAATGTGCCTCATGGTTTTAACACCTTTAGAAATAGAATTGTTCAATTTGAATGCTAAAATATTTGTTACAATAATAAATGACCATTAACAATAAAGCGGTGACTGCATGATTCTGTCGAAATTCTAAAAAAAACAACAACAAACAATTATAAGGTGACAATGACGTCATCGGATGACTACCGGATGACTACACCTTTCGAAATGAAAATTAATAGACAATGGGTCTGTGGCTAAAATCCGGAACAAAGAAAAAATGAGATTCGGTGAACAATAAGATTGTGTCAATTGGAATTTAAAGAATTTCTTGAAAAGCGATGAGTGGAGAACGCTGTAAGAAAAGGAATTTTATTTTATTTTGTTAGGAATTTTAGCCAAGGCCCATCACTAAAGATTGGTGCTAAAGCCACAATAATATTTTCCTAATAGCGCATTGTCAAATTGTGTTTTTTCTAAAATATCGCCAGAAGTATATCAATTTGGTATTTTGATGACGTCATTGTTGTGTTTGTGTATATATAGAAGCACGTCTGTTTCTTGAAGGTATTTACTATTTTACACAAACACCAACAACAACAAGAGTCAACAACCGTTGACCAACATCGATTGGCTTTAACAGGTCGGTCCGATGCCGTGCAAATAAACCCAATGGCTCGAATTCTCATCAGTGGCTCAACTTGCGCCCGGCCTAAAAAGACAGAGACTAAGGGTAACCAGTTAAACCATTTTGCACCTGCAGACCTATTGTGTTGTCGCTATTGGTCCCCGGAGATATTCTTATTGTTTCCTTTCATTATCCTGTCAATCCCTTGAGTTCTGAATACAGGCATCATGACAATGGGCCCTTTGAAATCATAGTATAGTCGGTCATCAGCCAAATTGCGTCCTGGATCATCCTGGACATTGTATTGCTGGTGACCGGTTATACTATGACTGAATTTCAAAGGGCCTATTGTCCTGATACCTATAACTTATATTATAAGCAGAACTCAAGGGATTGACTGGATAATGAAAGGAAACAATAAGAATATCTCCGGGGACCAATAGCGACAACACAATAGGTCTGCAGGTGCAAAATGGTTTAACTGGTTACCCGTAGTCTCTGTCTTTTTGGGCCGGGCGCAAGTTGAGCCACTGATGAGAATTCGGGCCAAAGAGTTGGGGGAGGGGAACAAGGCCTGAAGAGGGACAAATATTCTCAAGACTTCTTGTCGTCCTACCTATATTTTTACTCAGTATTTACTTGACTGTCGTATAACAACAAAAAACAAAGAAAATGGTAATCACGGGCACCTTTCCAAGCCTGCCTTCATTTCAATAAAAATGATAATTAATCTTTAAAATTCTCACACAATATACCTTGACGGCGCATCTTTAAAACAATGTATTATCAAGAGTTCTATTTGGCATTTCAGGGGATAAATCGCCCTGTGTCCGCCACATATAATTTGTTTTCCCCCCAAGAGTATATACAGGGATATAGTAACTCTGTTAACATATATGCAAAAAGCGATGAGTGGTTGGTGTAATGAGTAGTTTTGGGATCTGATAATCCCTGATAATATGTCCTCTGAGTATTGTGTACACAATTCTATATGGTCAAGTAATGAGCGAAAAATGAAAAGTGATATTTGCTAACTCATTGCACTGACTTTGTATATATACCAGTTATAACTTTCAAGTGGATAATTAACAATCTTAAAACTTCAACCGTGAATATAATATGAACGAAATGGAAACTCGACAAGACGAAACCTGTTCCATGCTTCTATCGGTACTACGAATACAACAAGGTAAGAGGGGACCATTGGAGTTTCAAGTAGGATTTGTGGATTTTGACAATATTACTTTATTATAGACTTTAGCAAGGTTGTCTGGAAATTATCTAAAGATTTTACATCAGGAAAGCGGACTTCCAGTCAATCACATGTTGTCTCCTGCCTTGGGTAGAAACAAAGAGTAACATAGAGATTTCTTCTTTACGAATCAGTTTGTGAATTTGCAATGTTATTTACTGTCTGTGATAAGACACCAGTCCTTCTAGTTCCGTGGGCTCGACAGGAGTGTATTGGCTCAATGGTGTTTTTCATATATTGGTATCGAGACGTTTAACAATTACGAATACTAAGGAAAGTTTAGACCAATCATCACGCTGTCAGTTCCGTCTGGGCTGGATATAAGATGAAATTAGTCTCCCTGTTTTATTATCATGCCTTCGAATACCGCGTTATTCAAATGACCATTGATTAATTACACGCTTGTATGTACATGGTAAGAAAAGGGTTAATGATGTATGATCATATCATCAAGGTCACTTCATCCACCTGTTTGCATTGACCTTTAGCCCTTTGGTTTTAGCGGCTGCCCTAGACCAGTGGTAATGGTCAATCCCAGGTCAGTGTAATATTATTTTGAGACGGTATATACCTCGTTGATATAGATACCTGGTAAAATCTTCATCATATGATCGACGTCACGTGATGAATCTGCTTGCATTGACTTTTAACGGCCCTATAAGCTAGGGGTAAAATCAAATGCCCTAGGCTCCATCTATGGTAGTGGTCATTTCCCAGGTCGACATGTTATAATTTCATGATGATAGGCTGTAACTGGTTAATGTGTTCCACCTGTTTGCATTGACCTTTGACCCTGTGTTTTAGCAGCTGCCCTTTTGGGGTTACATCTAGGGCAGTGGTCATTTCCCAGGTCAGTATATTATTGTAATGTCTTGATGATATTCTGTGACTGCATGGTTGATTAGTTATCATGTCATCAAGGTCACGTGTTCCATCTGTTTGCATTGACCTTTGACCCTTGTGATTAAGCAGCTGCCCTAGGTTGCATCTATAGGGCAGTGGTCACTTCCCAGGTCAGCATGGTAATATTCGCACATCTATTTTGATCCACATCGCATTTGTTTTGTCCAGTGTGTATCATATGATTTCTGATACATGTACTTCCATTTCCCAAACTCCAAAATGTACCACAACCCTAAATCTTAGCCTACGGGTTAGATGCTTTGCATTTGTGGTGAATACAGTCATGACTGTCAAGCTTTCCACTGTAAAATCTTCACTTGTTGGCTACTTGATCTGAAATAAATGACAATTGAATTGTACAGGTAAACAAAATTACTTGGAGCTTTCCCACTTCTCTTGTACCTTGTTGTTTGCATGGCTTATGGTAACAGAATAATACAATTGGTTTTGATTTGTCAAATGTCTCCATAATCATGGATATATTTAAGATTGAATTTTAGAGCGTCTATATAATAATATATACGCCCTTATATAATAATATAGACGGTTTCCTACCGTAGTCCGTATTATCCGAATTCGGATACTACACGCGAACTATCGGGATACAATCAGACATTGATTTTCTCTGTTTTCACTGGGTAAACTTTATTCTTTTTCTATGAAATTCTTACATATCATTATCACGAATCTTACAATGAAATTGGTATATAATGTTTATGGATATAAAATATAAATTGAATGGATCACTTTAAGCCCAACCCATATAACCACTATCATATTCCTAACAATAATCTTAAACCCCCTTAATTCTTACTTTGTTCATGTACTAAATGGGACATATAGAATATGAATGGGTGTAGAACAAGAGGTAAGTGAAACATTGTAACATAAATTATGGATATAGAAATATTTGATTTGGAAGATATTCTCGGACATTTGCATTTGGGGGCTGGTGTGGAGCTTTAAACTCGTTAATTGTGCACTTTAGTTCCTTCCAATTCCTTAACTTTTGTAGATTTGTCACGTTTCCAGGGGAAACAAAAAAATCACGGATTTCACCTCGAAATCACCTTCGAATGTGAACTTTCATGTTTTACAGCCCACACAATAGTGATTACTGTCTGGGCGGGTACTTCCCATACGTAATACTTACTCTTTGAGAACTTGTTCATTGTCCTGCATAACGTTGATATATGTTATTACTTTTCTATTGTCCCTTTAACCATGACAATGCTATAGTTTCTGGATTTTAATTTTTTAATTTTGTTATCCCAATAGAGTTAATATGGTCCATGCATCAGAGTCCTGTATAGGCAATTAAGTTAAAATTATAAGCTCAGAACTTTTTGTTCATGCTATATGTATTGTTCACGTATTGATTGTATTAATGTGTCCGAATGGTCGATAAAATGGGTATTTTTGTGATTTGATATGTACAGTGAGTATATGGGTGAACATTTCACGTTAAATAGATGTTATATGGCCGAGTAATGAGCAAGAATGCAAAGTGATATTCCCTAACTCATTGCACTGACTCTGTAACACAGATATAACTTTCCAGTGGATAATTAAATATTCCGAACACTTCAATCGTAAATATCTTTTTAACTAAAGGTAAATTCGAGTAACCGAAACCTATAATATGTTTCTAAGGGTAATACGAAAACAGAAAGTTTTGAGAGAATCACTAGAGTTATAAAGATAAGTTTTGTGGATTTGGAAAATCCATTTAATCCCTAAACAAATTTGTTTTCATTGATCATTTGACCATTTTTAATTTTCAAAAATTTACTTCTTTATCGTTATGTGCTTTTAAAAAATAATGATAAAAAACATCATTCGAAATATGATGCACGCATGGGTGCTATTTGAAAAAGTAAATTGATAACGTACAACATGAAATCGTTACATTGTTATGTATTTCACGACGCTTTATGTCAGAAAATATATAATAATGTTGATGACATTTCCTTGAAAAAGCAATGAAACAGCGAAAAGACAGAATAAAATAGGAAAGAAAAGAATAACACAGACTAGTATAAAGGTGAATAAAATGTCTTTTCCCCGTTTCATTTCCTATTCAAGGAAAGCCTTGCTCATACAGATCTTGATTACATTCGATATTGGTTAATGCATATGTGCATGAACTGGGCAGTGGTGTAGCTATATTTTAGTGGGGGGGGGGGGGGGGGGGGGGCTGTCTCCTCCAGTGGGGAATATTGCATCCACTGCAGTACTTTATATTTGTTTATATTTATTAATTTCCACAAATGGGTGGGATTGCCTTTTCAGCAGAAACTAATTTTCAAAGGGGTCCCATACCAAAAAATACAGATATTACAAACAACACACATAAGTTAAGTATCTGAATCACTGTCCCCCCTCTCTCCCTCCCTCCCTCCCGCCACACCCACCAATTCACGTGAGGGGAAATTAATTAATATGCACTTGCATTTGACGTTTATAAGGACCACTCTTTTAACGCTACTGAAACTGTGGCACATATTTGATTTAAACGCAAGTGCGGAACCTTAACAAATGAATAATAAAATAAATCATAATTGATTGCCGGGAGGATACTCTGTAATATTATTATTAATGTAAAGACAAATCAGATTCTCATTTCCAGAACTCATTTCGTTGATAAATGTCGGCTTTTCTTTCTCCCCAGTCGAATAAATACGGTCAAATAAACCATGCCATCGGGAAAGACAATAAAGAATGACGTAGGTTAGAATGGGCCAGGGCCAAATACACTTAAAGCCTCTGCAAGTGGTTGGTTGGTGAAATGAAATGCGAATATAATTATGAATCTTCTGTAAAAATTAAATCTTTCCCCAATCTCCAGCGTAACCTCTCGCTCTCTCCCTTTCCATCTCTCTCGTGAATTATTTAGATAACCATTATAGATTAGTTTCCACTATATACACACTACATTATTATGATGTCCGGATTTTGCATTCTACGTACGAGTGTTTTTAATTTGGTTATACGTACTTTTGTGTTGGAGGTTATATACCCCCAAGATATATGTGACTTATTTTTCGTAGATAGGTCAAAGATATGACGTAGTAAATATTTTGAAACCTCGAAGGCACACTTCTTAAAGGGATCTGTAGTCACTTTGTTGACATGTTCCAAAATTGATAAAATGCGTATTTATGTAATCCGATATGTCCACAGAATGATGTGTGAACATTTCATCATGGTAAATGAATGGCATATGACCGAGTAATAAGCGTAAATGCGAAGTGATATTTTCTAACTCATTGCACTTACTTGTACACAGTTGGAATTCTCCCATGGAGATCGTTTTGTATAAGTATCCGAACACAATAATCAGATAATGTTTGTAACGAAAGAGAAATTCTGAAAACCGAAAACTGGTCCACGTTTCACAACCAAGCATATGACTGTGAGGACCGCTAGAGTTCTGTTTTTTTGGATTTCCCAATGTTACTACATTTGATTTATCCCTTTAAATCAAGTGGCATGGAAAGATGTTTGAAGGCCTGAGATATATAGTGTTGCGAACTACTTCATTAATCTTGAATTGCGTGTGTTCAATAACAAATCATATAATAAGAATGTAAAACAAATTTACACTCTGGAAACTGGTATATAATTTATTTAAACAAATGCTGTATATTTATATATATATTTGTGAAAGTTGTTTGTGATAGTTCAGTTTTGGTTTAGAAGGCTTCGAGAAATACTTTGTTTTGTAAGGGTAATAAAAAAAACTAAATGTGAAAGAGCGCACAATTTTAAAGACAGAATTTACTTAAAAAAAAAAAATCTGTTCGGAAACAGCTGACATATCCATAAATATGTCTGATCGGAATAAATGTTGCTTATAGGACTTACTTTTATTCAATAAGTTACAAAAATGCTGCAAATTTTTACAAAGATACCAAATTGACATTCAAATGATTATGTTGATAAAACAATGGTTGAAACTTGAGGTGTTTGGAGGGCGCCCTCTTGTGTTAATATCTTCTTTAAACAAAAATGAAAACAGCCCTGTAACTGTACGGTTTATAACTGTTTATAATAACTTATAAGTTTCAGTTAATGAAATTATGTTTGACCAAAACTGTATACTATCCCTTTAACTTAACTAAAATTTAAACAAAATACCGAGAGTGATCGATGTTATTTTGATCAGCTTTTGAATTCCCGTAGCAATGGCAACAAGCTGTTAAGATAACAATATTTTTGATCAGCAATGGCATTGTGATGACATGACCTCTGACCTCGTGACGTCATTAAAGTGGCGTGACTTTCTCGAGTATTCCATGAAATACGTTTACTGAAATTAAATGGTTATAACATAAGATCATTAGAACTTCCTTTCCATAAGTGGTGACCTTTTTATTTTGCACACAGTTTTTGATTTCTTTCTATTTTGCAACATATATATAACATAATATTGCTAAATATGTTACTCATTGCGGATATAGTATCGGAAATAATATCGCTAGTGATATTCGTTTGTCTCGCAATGTATGGTCAACAAGGAATCTAAAATATATATAACATACTTGTGTTTTTTAACTAACAATAATCAGCGGCGTAAATACGGGGCTGGCGGGTACGGGAAGGGTATAGGGGGATCAAATAATTGTACAAACAAAAGGGTAACGTCGATTAAACAAATAAAGAAATTCAAATAGAGTGCCCCCTTCCCTCCCTCCTTTGATTAGAGCACGATATTTAGGCACAACGGTCAATTAATATATCAATAAGGAATATGGGTTAGAATGCTTTATGTTACCAAGGAGAGTAATATAAATAAAATTATGAAAATTAATAAATACAAGAACACTGTCTTCATTCCGTAAAAGTATGACAAGAATAGGGCATTGATGACCATAACACTTACGGTTTATTTATTCACACGAATGTGATACTTTTGGGTATAACTGTAAGTACTTTGAATAGTATCAGGTGATTTTCAAAAATAGATTTTCTTCGAATTTCGCTTCATTCGGGAATTATTGTTATATATACATGTACTTTGAAAGGAAATTTGCTCATCAAGTGAACCTGTGTGCCCCCCCCCCCCCCCCCCCTCATCCACTTAAAAAAGTTTAGCTACGCGACTGAGCAATATGGATACATATAACGAACATCTCTGGAAACACAACGTGAACACAAGAATATAACAAGGATGATAATATAGAACAAACCGGTTAAATGACTTGTACTCGGGATTTAACATCATCTTCAAGATCACCCGGTCATCTCCAACACTTTCCCGCGCTTGGCAGGTGGTCGCAGTTGTTTCGTGGAAAAATCATAACAGGGTCAATTTTCAGGGGTCAACATGATATTATATTACGCGTCACCGGTGTGACCCGAGTATATAGGCTCGAACCATTATAAAGTGTGAAATCAAAATTGGTGTAGACGTGAAATAATAAACGTACACCATGTAATTACATACAATGAACTGGCAAACTAATACTAAGACTTACCATACCGGTAAGCAAAATGCATGGTATAATTTATATGACGATAATTGTATCCAGAGCGAAAACAAAACAAAAAAACAAGATCAGTATCATCGGGTCATTTATTAGGGTGTCAGCGGTGTGACTACAAAGTATCATGATAAACAAAAAATACTTTTAAAGTAAACTGCAGAAAATAAACTTGAAAAGGGAGATTTTAACCAAATTATGGTAGTCATTCTCAGTAGAGAAACTTGATTCATGTGTTATTTTGATCCTGGTTTTCGGTGAAAAAGTCTAAGAGGGTAAATTGTAGATGGTCACTGCAGGCATGGGTCATGGTGACAAAAGAGAATCCGTAAATAACTCAAAATAGACGTGACAAATATAACATTAGCAACTGGAGATTTTAGGAATCTGGAATATTAGGAGGTAACTGTGTCATTTTCATAATGGTTCCTAGTGAAGAGCTTTTACCAAAACAGGGTCAATTCCACAGGGTCAATGTATAGGTGTAAACTATTGACGTAAACATAGTCAACTATACACTATGCATTCAATACCTTACGGTAGCAACCGGCTGGTTGGCTGTGAACTGTGCCAACTCTTGGCCCAACATTTGATAAGTAGATGATGAACACGAAAGAAGAAAAAAAAACGTTTGGATTTTTAGCAAGTCTAAGCCAAAATACCAACAAAAAAACCGGTTAACAAGTAATCAAGCCCCCTTCAAACGAGCCTAAAGGTGTGTGTGTGGGGGTGGGGGGGGGGGGGGGGGGTGGGGGTTGGGGGGGGGGAGTGCCCCAGGAGCCCCACATTTATCGGATTGCGCTAACGAGTTATGAGCTCGCAATTTTTGTATTCAATTGAAGTTTATTGCAACCAAATAAAGTTGGATAGCCATTCAAGGACAAAGATTGAAATTATTCATATTCTTTAGATAGATTTTTAAACGCATTATATTCTTGAAACAAAAATGTGCGACTATATAAGAAACCTTTTCAGACATTATAGAGTATATGATTTGCGTCCTGATAAAATACTATTGACGTAAAATAAATAAACAATAATTCTGCCAAGTCAAAGATAATTGGTAAAAAAGCTTTGTCTGCGTGAGTGAAAATCCGTCAGTGGTAAGATCGTGAGTGCATCTTCGTGCAATTTAACGACTAGACAGTGTGGGTTTCCCCATGATAATGCACATTTATTGTTTCATATACAACAATAAACGGGCAATAAACCGGAGCCCTTGACATTTCCTATACTCTGTTTGATTTTCCTAAATATTTTATCTTGTGTATTTTATGATCAAATTCGTTTGATTGCATTTTACCCTTGTTCTAGTGAACTCACATAGAGCATAGCGTGAAGTTATTTTGCCATTGTTTTGGTTGTCTTTGGTGAATTGGTATTGCTAAGAAGGGGGGGGGGGGGGGGAGTGTGGTTAAAAAGTACATAAAGTTAGTCAAGTGTATTCCCTTTTCAGTAAATCATTCGACAAAATAAATGACTACAATAATGACTAAATGCATCGGTGCAGCTTTGCTTATAGGCCCCTTACTTCATAGGATGGTAGACAGCTATACGGGGAACACGGCAGGACAGCAAACTCAATACAAATCAAAAGGAGAAAACACAAAAACACACATAAAGTTTGGTTTGCAAATGGCGTACCCCCGGGGGGGGGGGGGGGGCACTCATGTATAATGTAAGACGGGTATGTGCCGCTTACAAGACCCCCGTTTTCACACCCCATTGCCGCTCTCAATATACCCGATTTTCAAAAATTGTCGCTCCATAGACCCCCGGAATTACTTGGCTATAGGTAGTTGAGTAGCTCCAAGTCCAATATTCTTCTTCTAGTCAGCTCCTTGGACCACCATTTGAGGGTTTTTTTAGGTCTTTGGTAGCTCCAAGTCCATGTATTTTGTAGTTTTAGTCTGCTCCTTACACCCCTTAACTCCTGTTTCAGGGTTTTTGTAGCTCCAAAGACCCTATATTTTGTGCTTGTAGTCAGCTCTTAAGACCCCCATTTCAGAGTTCCGTGAGGCACACCCCCGCAAAAAAATAATTCGAGTGCCCCCCCCCCCCCCCCCTCCCCCCCCCCCCTCCGGGGGGCTACACACACACATGCACACAGTCACACGCACATAAACGCACACATACATATGCACACAAACACACACATACGCACTTAATACAGACGAGGCATACATTTATATACGACGGTAATTCAAAACCGGAAACGATCTCCACATAATTTACGGCACCTGGATGTTATTACGTAACCTAACGATTTATTTTTTCCTATGTGCCCCTGCACCTCAAATTAATTATCAACTTTCCTTTTTCCAACAAAAATGAGGGGGGGGGGGGGGTCTTCACCTGTTGTAGACTACCATCAGTTTATAATGATACATTTCGTAAGATAAATATAGAATGCCAACAAAATATAATAGTCAAATGACATTTGGGCCTTTCATAATACTGATAAACAAATACGACAATTGAATTGAAATATCTTCATCTTTTATAAATTCGAAATTTAATTATGGACTTTATTTTTCATTGTACAAATACAACAAAAATACAACAATTTGAAGAACATAGATCCGTTATGAATTAGAATTTCAAATCACTCGTTCTTTCAAACTCATCTTCATGTAAATCCAGTTATAAAAGGGTCATATTCGAAATAATTCATCTTTGGCTATATACAACAAATTATTTCGAAACTTAACTATCAACAAAAAAATATGAAAAGGTATCAAAAACATCAAAATAACACCTCGTTAAAACTGATGAACATATTCATACGATGTGACTATACCCTGGAAGATATGATAAAGGAATATTCAAATAAATATTAAAGGGGTAGTTTAGTTTTGGTAAGGCTGAACTTTAGTAGCCAAAACCTGCACAGTAACATTATAAACTAATAGTTATAACTCCACTATGCTCGAAAGGTATACAAAATTACAAACGACCAAGTAAAACGCCTGTTATCATTCAAAAAGAGCCATTAAAACACAAGAGGGCGCTTTTTTAAAAGGCATTGGTTTCAACCATTTTCAACCAAAATTATGCATGTGATGTTTTGTTGATATAATGATTAAATAGCGAGATCATCAACAACCATTTAAAAAACGCTTTTGAAAAAGTGCAAGCATTTTTTTATTTTTTTCAAAAAATCATGTAATTATTTGGGCCCCAAATAATTATAAGATCAGATATATTTATTGATATTTCAGCCGTTTCTGGGTCGATTTTGACCAAATAAAGTTTATTCTGCCATTAAAATTGCATGTTCTCTCAAATTCGACACTCAGTTTTTCATTACCTCACAAAAAAATTGCGATGTGCAGCGCCCTCTCTACCAAAACTAAACTACCCCTTTAAAATATAACATCAAATCGCACCATTCAAGATTAGTGAACTCCATTGCAATGTATTCAGAAATACTAATACCTATGTTTGCAAGTTTGACTGCAACATTACAAAACATCAATGTGCGGGTTACAGCTCGTTATTCCGAAGGTTCGTTATTCCGAAGGTTCGGTTATTCCGAAGGTTCGTTATTCCGAAGGTTCGTTATTTCGAAGGTTCGTTATTTCGAAGGTTCGGTTATTCCGAAGGTTCGTTATTCCGAAGGTTCGCTATTCCTAAAATGAAATCGGGTTCGTTATTCCGAAAATGAAATCGGGTTAGATATAATACTAAAATGAAATCGGGTTTGTTATAATACAATAATTTTGTTGTGTTTATTTAATTTGGAGCCTGCATTAAGCATGCCCCTCCCCCTTTCCCTCCCTTGGCCAGACCAATCAAACATTTAAGTTTGTTTTATTTTATTTTTATTTGATTAAGCAAGCCCCCCCCCCCCCCCCCCCATCCTCTTTCCCACGTGGCTATGCTAATCTGAAATTATAGTTCTATTTTCTCTTAATTTAATACAGAGCCTGTATTGAGCAAGCCCTCCCCCTCCATCCCTCCCTTAATTCATTCCCGTCTAAGCCAATCTGAAATTATAGTATTATAACAAACCCGATTTCATTTTCGGATTAGCGAACCCGATTTCATTTTAGGAATAGCGAACCTTCGGAATAACGAACCCTCGGAATAACGGACCTTCGGAATAACGAACCTTCGGAATAACCGAACCTTCGGACTAACGAACCTTCGGAATAACGAACCTGATTTAATTTTTAGGAATAGCGAACCTTCGGAATAACGAACCCTCGGAATAACGAACTTTCGGGATAACGAACCTTCGGAATAACGAACCTTCGGAATAATGCAACAAATGATCGGATTAACGAACACTATTTCATTTTCGGATGAACGAAACCCTCAGGTATACGAAATTTGCGTGTTCGGAATAACGAACCTTCGGAATAACGAACCGCACCCAATGTGCGAACCATATCATATCCGGCTTCAAAATTCGCAAATTTTATGCAGCCTTCATAATAAGGCCTTACATTTAGAAAGTAAATGTATATATGACTTGCATAATCACTGGCGTGTTTAAGAGGGCTTCGGGCTGCAGCCCCACTTTTTATGCCTCCGCCAACGAAGTGGCCGGAGGCATGTTTTCGGGTTGTCCGTCCGTCCGTCCGTACGTACGTCCGTCCGTACGTACGTCCCGTTTTCGTTCTCGCGATATCTCAAGAACCGGTTGACAGATCGATTTCAAACTTGGTGCGAGTGTATATATTGGGGTGACAATGATCTGATTATATTTTAGGGGTCATGCGGTCAAAGGTCAAGGTCACAGGACTCAATATGCAAAAATTCCTCGTTCTCGCGATATCTCAAGAACCGGTTGACGGATCAATTTCAAACTTGGTTTGAGGGTAAATTTTGGGGTGGCAATGATCCGATTAGATTTTGGGGTTCATGAGTTCAAAGGTCAAGGTCACAGGACTCAATCAATATATGTGTAAAAATGCCTCGTTCTTGCGATATCTCAAGAACCGGTTAACGGATCAATTTCAAACTTGGTATGAGTGTACATATCGGGGTAGCAATGATCTGATTATATTTGGGGGTCATGAGGTCAAAGGTCAAGGTCACAGGACTCCATATATATGCGAAAGTGGCTTGTAAAATTTGCAAAATTTCAAGAACTGAATGTCAAATTTCAATAAAACTTGGTACCTGAATGTATCATAAAGAGTCAACGTAGCCATAAAATGTTGGGGTCATTTATAAGGTTGAGGTCAAGGTCACAGGACTCATTATACATGCAAAAAAGCTTGTAATGGCAAAATTTCAAGAGCTAAATGTCAGATTTCAATCAAACTTGGTACCTGAATGTTTCTTAGGGAGCCAATGTAGCCATCAAAGTTTGGGGTCATATAGTCAAGGTCACAAAAATGGTCACTCAAAATATATGAAAAATATTTTTAAAACATTAATTCCATGCATGTTAATTTGGGCTTGATATTAAAATCGCGTGATAGCGGAGGCATAATTTTCGACTGCGCGCAGTCGAAGATCCATCTATTTTCAATATGATACTTTTGGAGATTGAGTCACCAGAGAAAAACTCAGCATGGTTTGGGAGTTCTAATGAACATGCCTTTCTCTTTTCACTCTTTTCGATGTAGGCATATCCAATTTGAAAAATCGGATTGTTAGAGCGTTGAATATGAGAACTGGTGGTGTTTCACAAAGATTCAAAGTTGAACTTAACTCTAAGTTGGACCTAACAATTAAAGGGATAGTTGAGTTTTGGTATAGAGGGCGCTACACAAAATAAATTTGTGTGAGATAATGAAAAACTGAGTGTCAAATTCGAAAGAGCATACAATTTTAATGACAGAATAAACTTCAGAAATGCTTGAAATATCCATAAACATAACCATTTGTAATATTTGTGGGGCCCCACAATTATTCGATAAGTTTGAACCAGCCGTTAAACAAATTTTTAAAAATGCTTCCTCTTTTCAAAAATTCACAAAAGAAGTTTTTAAATAGTTGTTGATTATCTCTCTATCTAATCACTATTTCAACAAAACATCACATGCACAATATTTTATTTTAAATGGTTGAAACCGATGAGTGTTTAGAGAGCGCCCTCTTGAGTTTGAACGGCTCCTTTTTAATGATAACAGGCTTTTTACTTAGTCATTTGTAATTTTGTATTCCTTTCAAGCATGGTGGAGTTATAACTATTAGTTTGTAATGTAATGGTGCAGGTTTTGGTTACTAAAATTCAGTTTGACCAAAACTCTCTTTACCAGAACTCAACTATCCCTTTAAGTTCAACTTTGAATCTTTGTGAAACACCCCTCGGGTCAGCCCCCTCCCTAAAATAAAAAAAATAAAATAAAAAAAACAATGTGGGGGGCTCGTAAGCCAATGTGCATAAATAATCGTAATCTATAGGGATCAGAAGCTATTGAGATTCTGATAATATCCTTCCATACATGTTTTTAAAACAAAACAATAGTTTGACTTGTTGACCCATGGAATGCACAATAGTATCATTTTCATAAGAGATAAACATGATCACACCGGAACAGCTGAAAATGTTGATCGCTATTTATATAGTAAAAAAAAAGAAGATGTGGCGTGTTCCTCGATATAATTCACTTTTCAACAATTTTCAACATTTATATCTTTGTTTGGGACACAAATCATACAGATAAACAGTCAAACATATCAGTAGCGATCATGGAGTACTTCTAAGTTCTGATTTGTCCATATAATTTTGTTATGATTTGTACACCTTTTTGTTTACCTATAGGATGATAGGTAGGTCATACATGTATGATGCACATTATCACATTCACACGCAAACAAGATGATAATAGGGGAACTGAACATGTGAATCAATTTTTCTGTCAAAAAGTTTTTTTTTAAATGTGACATGTCCTTGACCGACTTCGAGATAATTAATGAGCAAAATGTTCAACCTTCTATCATGTTCTATAATGGGACATAACATAACTCAACTTTGAAAGGTTTATTAATTTCTCTGTCAGGGAATTTATGTTCAACCATACGTTCAACATTTTACGTTCTTAATTATGGGACATAAGGTAACATAACATTCTGAGGGTTTATAGTTCTCCTTCACGAAATACGTTCCTGGAAAACCATGAAATAAATAAACTTTTGTGGGTAATTATATTTTGGTTTGACAGGTTGAGCAGCTGGGAGAAAAATAATCAATGTTGGAATTTACATTTCGGAAAGTAGGGCCTGGTTGATATTTAGTCACCGGTGTCCTCAAACTCGCTCTAGGATTTCCAATTTTGAGTACCATGTAAAAATGCTCCCATTTCAAAGAAAAATGAGCAAAGAAAATAGGGCATTTCCGGGATTAGAACCCGAGACCTCCGAATTGCTAGACAAGTGCTCTTCCAGCTGAGCTATATAGAAACCCCCGGTGCTGTGTTCGTCCCTGAAACCCCCTAACTGTGCATTACTTGTATCATATGGTCAGAAGATTATAAACCTGACCTCCCGTGCATGAGGCGGACACTGCTAAGCTTCCTGGTGTTGCCATAAAGCAATGGTATAAATCCACTATTCTTCTCAATCTCCCCTTCCAAAAAGGCATATTGCGTGGGTTATAAAGGGTAGTCAGCAAATTCCAACTCGCCTCCACCGTAATCTCTCGAGGTAAACTCAAGATATATGTTGGATCGATCGAAGAGAGGTGCTTCGAAATATCTGAACAAAGGCCTTCTTATGAAATTGCATGCAGCAAACAAATTTCTCACGCTGTCACCTAGCCATCAAACGGCGGCACTTTGAAGTCGGTTGCGGTTAAGCGTGTTACGTGATATTTTCGCTCGTAAACATCTCTGATGGATCTCCATTCGACTAGTACAAACATTCCGAACGCGACTATTTTTAATGCATTTTTGACTCGGGTATTCAGAAATGGGACAGTGATCGCTACTTATAACTGAGCCAATGAGGATTACGTACCGTGCGTAAAAGTGCGCAAGATGGATCCACGCGTCTAATAACCCACGCACAGGCGCGCCGGAAGCAGTTTTGGATTGGGGGGGCAAAACCCGAAGGGGGCTCACGATTTATGTGTTTAGGGGCTCATGCCCGACCACACTCACAGGGTTGCCAACTCCCCCCCCCCCCCCCCCCCCTCCCACGGTCAAGGGAGCTTTTGCATTTTTGGACTTTTTTGGAAATTTTGCAATCTGGTGCATAAAAACTTGATCTAACAACATAGCTTACAGCCAAAAATTAGACCCGAGGGAGCGAAGCGACCGAAAGCTGTGGAAGAGCCAGAGGGGGGAGGGTTTGGGAGGGGGTATCCCCCTCCCACGGGGAAGATTTTGCATTTTTATACTTGAAATGATGCATCTGGGGCATAAAAACATAAACCATATATGCCACATTTGTATGATCCAACATAATATATTACAGCTAAAAATGAGTCCTGAGGGAGCGAAGCGACTGAGGGCTGGGGCAGAGCCAGAGGGGGAGGGTTTGGGTGGGGGTATCCCCCTCCCACGGGGAAAATTTTGCATTTTTATACGTGAAATGGTGCAATCTGGGGCATAAAAACATAAACCATATGCCACATTTGTATGATCCAACATCATAACTTTCAGCTAAAAATGAGTACCGAGGGAGCGAAGCGACGGATGGCTGGGGCAGAGCCAGAGGGGAGGGGGTATCCTCCTCCCACGGGGAAGATTTTGCATTTTCATATTTGAAATGGTGCAATCTGGTGCGTAAAACATAAACCATTATGCCAGATTATGTATTATCCAACAACATAGCTTACAACCAAGAATGAGTCCCGAGGGAGCAAAGTGACCGAGGGCTGGGGCAGAGCCAGGGGGTTGGGAGGGGGTATCCCCCTCCCACGGGGAAGATTTGGCCTGTATATACTTGAAATGGTGCAATATGGTGCATACAAACATAAACCATATGCCACATGTGTATGATCCAACATCATAGCTTTCAACTAAAAATGAGTCCCGAGGGAGCGAAGCGACCGAGGGCTGGGGCAGAGCCAGAGGAGGAGGGTTTGGGAGGGGGTATCCCCCTCCCACGGGGAAGATTTTGCATTTATTTACTTGTAATAGTGCGATTTGGTGCACGTCGCACAAACAACAGAGCAATAGTAGGCTACACAGGAAGTACGTGGACCGGTACAGAAAAACCCACCCCAGACGTACCAAATGCAAGTTACACAACAAACTGAGATAAAAGTGTTTGCGCGCGAAGCGCGCGGCGAAAATTTTAAATGGATGAATAACTCAGTTTTTAAACGTTAGAATTAACAAGTATTGGCTTATACATTTAATTTGTTCTTTTCCTTTTTCTTTCTTTCTTTCTTTTTTTCTTCCTTTTTTTGAGAGGGGGGGGGGGGCTTTTTGGGGGGGCAAAAACGCGTTTTGCCCCCCCACTTTTTGGATTGGGGGGGCGGCCGCCCCCCCTGCCCCCCCACTTCCGGCGCCTATGCCCACGCATATATGCCTTTAATATAAAACAGTATTTTTATCAAACGCTCCTCACGCCCTTCTTTAACATTTACAAGATAGAAGTGAATAAAGCCTCAAAGCGTCCAATATAAATAATACAACTGGCATGCCGCATTGACATGCACAAAACAAAAACATAACCAACCAATATCAAAAGAAAAAACACAAGACCATATAAATAATTTATGATTTATGGAATACACTTAAAAACAAAATCGCTCCATACAGACATAACATAAATCAAACATGTTCAAATTCATGTGCAGTAAATAGCAATGTCAATTAGACCCATGAGAGAGTTGCAACTGTTTTGTAAGCTACGTTGGTATAAAGCCCATGTCATATTTTGTCCTACAACAGATCTAAGACAGGTCTACGACAAAACGATTTGGGAAGTTTCTAGGGCAGTCGTGGGTGCAGGCCCTAGGAACCACGGGTGCGGTATGGGGGTGCTGCAGCCCCCCTACAAACATGATGTTCTATGATATATATATGTTAATGCTTTCAAATTTTGATGTTACAAACACATTTTAAAATGTTTATTATGTACTGATTAATTGTTATGAATTCCACGTTAAAATAGTTGCAATATTGAAATATTCATGTACAAGGCATCCCTGGTGGCCTCCCCAAGTTGGTAGGAAAGACCCAATGGGTTATAGAAATGTAGATTTCTTTTTTCCTGCCAGGCAGCTTGGGGAGACTCATCGGGGGTGCTTTTATGTCTTTTTTGTTTGTAAATTCATCATTCATTTTTGTATCGTTACATTGTATTTGTTTGAAATGCCGAATAAATAATAATAATAATAATAATAAAATAGCTCCTGCAGGGTCCTTCATAAAAATGTGTACCAAATTAATACGAATGTGACTTCAAAATGTGCCACCTTTGTACAATTTTGAGCCATTCGACTCTGCGAAATTCGAGAGATAACACGTTATAACAGGGAGGTGGTAGACTCCCATTTCCCTGGTTTTAATGTAGTCCCCAAATCGAACTTATATAAAATATCGAATGATTTGACTTCCACAGCCTAAACTTTATTTCCCACGACAGCCGTACAACACATAAATCCACCCGTCTAGGAAAAAAATAAAATACAGTTATTATTTTCGGGGACTACTTTTCTAGATTGCCTGCATGCATTTGGTTGAAATGCACATTTCGGGGGCTCAGATTTCCCGGTCTTTTTGGTAGTTCTGAGGCTTAATTGCACCGAATCCCCGTGTATTTTTCACTGCACCTTCACGAATCTATGTCAATTCATTCTGTTGTTGTTCTGCAAAGTACAAGAAAAAAAATGTTTAGGTCGAATGTGATGCTTGTGTATAGGCATCAACATGATAAGTGGCACAAACATAATCGTAAATAATGCTCGGGACGTAATTTCGACACGCACACAACACTTATGGGGTAAATATTAATTGTGAATGAACGGTAAAATTACAAAATAACAACAACAACCTCTATCAGAGTATTTCAGCCAGTCGCCTGAATAGGAGCGCACAGTGATACGGAACCACATTCTCATCTGTCAGGTACCCATTTTTATAGAGGGCAGCAATGTAGATTAAATATCTTGCTGGATGCCATGGCATTGATCGGTTTCGAACCCTGGATCCCATGATCGGAAGCCGATCGCCCATCCGATCGGGCCGGAATTCCTCCACACATCTGATTATCGTTGTCAGTATACATAACTCCGTCCACGGGATTTTATGTCATTCAAATGTTATTTATAGACCTAAATAATATAGCAAATTACAATAACGATACATTTTACTTTGATGGGCATTGTAATTAATCTGATAAGCAGTGATCTAAATGTTCAGAACAAGACTAAGTGGAAACATTCAAGATACCCTATATTCGGCACATCCTAATTGTTTCATTCACGCTGTAATCTTCATTTTTGTACAGATTATGGATAATAGTACAAGTTCTAGGTTTAGTTTTAACGAAAGTACGATAGATAAACTGTTTGTATAATAGTTTTGCCAATTACGTAAATGTTTTGAAATATTTAAATTTGTAGCCGATATGCCTTACAGCACATCGTCATTGTTTCACTAACAATATGTCCGTATCTTTAAGATAAACAATGGAGGTTATTGTTATATTTTTGGCGAGTTTCATTCTGGTTTGAGTTCAATAATGGTACGATACATAAACTGCGTTTATTGTAGCTTTACCCAAATATTGACGAAGTTGTACATTTCGTAGCACTGCGTTGCGCACCCTACATTTTGATATTGAAATAGATACGATAAACAAACTGTTTAAGTTTAATTTCAGTTTCTCCAAAACATGTACACAATTTGTCTTACAAATTTGAGGCAAGATACTCTATATATTTGTATACCATCCTTCATCTTTTGAGATTATAGATACATAGTGAAGGTTCTTGTTCTATTTGTGGTAAGTTTCATCCCGGTTTGATAAGGATGAACAAAGATATGCTAGATAAACTGCTTTTATTTTAGGTAAAACAAACTATTCAAACAAACGTTACTTATTGTAGCACGATACCGTACTTTTGGCATATCCTCGTTTCACTGATACTGCACAATTTTGTCCAAAGTGCAAGTTCTGCTTTTATTTTGGGTGAGTATAATTAATTATAGTATATGGACGAAAATACGATATATCAACCGTTTTTATGTTAGTTTGACAACAAACATGCACATTTGTTAGATATGGCATGAAAGTTGTTTTCATCCCGGTTTGATAAGGACAAAGAATCGCAGATACGATCGAAAATCTGTTTAATTAATCAAACTGTTTAACAAATTATCTATTCCGTAGCACGATACACTACATTTGCCATATCCTCATTTCACTGATACTGCACATTTTCCCCCAACGATTACGGATGCAAAGTGCCAGTTCTACTTTTATTTTGGTGAGTATAGATATGGAGGCAGATATGATAGATAAACCGTTTTATTCAGTTTGACAATAATATTTAACATTCCGTTCACAAATCAAATGTGTATCACGATGTAACCTACATTTGGTACATCCTCCGTGATTAACTGATTATAACCTTAATGTGTATGATTGTATAGAAACACTGAAAGTTCTTGTTTTAATTTTGGCAAGTTTCTTCCCGGTATTTGGTAATGATAGAGAATCAAAGAATTATGATATAGAACATCTATATTTATTGTTATTATTTTACTATAATTTTAACAATAATTATGTCTATTTGTAAGCATTATACCCTACATTTGGCATATCCTCGTTTCACAGGATTCACCATATTTTAAACGACAATTACGGATGAAAAGTGCCCAGTTCTATGTTTATTTTGGGGAGTATAGATATGGAGGCAGATATGAAAGGTATTTTAGTTATTTACATTCCGTTAACAAATTTGTATTACCGATATAGCACGATACCAAACATTTGGCAAATCACTGATTCATCGACAATGTGTGATTTATGTTTTAACTTGATTATGTATAAACATTAAATACTGCAGTTTTATTTTGTGTGGGTTTATGAGAACAAAGATATGATTGATTATCCGTTGTAGGTTATTTTCCAAAAGTTAAATGACTTTTCGTTACAAATTTGAAACATGTTATATTACTTTAGCATATCTTTGTTTTAGTTTTATTGCATAATCTTCATAAAAAAAAAAAAAAACAGATTATGGATATAAAGTGCAGGCTCTATTGTTGGTGAGTAAAGATACGATAGATAAACTGTATTTATTTTAGTTTTACCAAATATTTACCAATTGTCTCTTTCGTAGCAATGATACACTGCGTTTGATTTACTGTACCGTCGTTTCACTAAACACTCTTCCCCCCCCCCCCCCCCCCCGCAAAGATTATGGATCAACATTTCAAGTTCTACTTTTGTTTTTGTGAGTATAAATATGGACAAAGATATAATAAACAGTTTGTGGTTTTACCACATTTGTTAAAGTGTGTTTACATAATTTGCAACACGATCACATACTCCAACAGATTTTTGTTAAAATTTGTTAACATATTGTAGTACGATATATACCCTACATCGACCTCCATGTTTCTCTCTGATAATACAACCTTATTTTGTAAAGCTTATCAACAAACAATGAAGGTTCTTGTTATACAGGGTGTCCAGAGAAGGAATGCAACACCTACGATCGTTAATTTCAACATCAACATCATCGACCAAATGTCATTGTTTTTTGTTTGATTGGGTAGAACATTCTTTTTCCAACAAAACGTGGGGCGAGAATGCCTCAGTGTTCCGAGGATCGCTGGAGACGAACAATTAGCAAATTTAGAAACGACATTGCCTCAGAAGAATGGCCTAGGATCCAAACGCCTTACCCAAAATCAATGCTTATGGTATAATTTTGTTGGAAAAAGCTACCCAATCAAACAAAAAACAATGACATTTGGTCGATGATGTTGATGAAATTACGATCGTAGGTGTTGCATTCTTTCTGGGACACCCTGTATTTTTGGCGAGTTTCATCCAGGTTTGATAAGGACAAAGAATCAACTAGATATTATGATATAGACGTTTGGTTTACATCTATATTCACAAGATTGTCAGTTTTGTTTATAATTGTGTAGGACTTTGTTAGGATATGATTAAGGACACTATGTGATACACAAACTGTTATTATTCAAGTTTTTACATTATATTTATCACAGTGCACATTGATCAAGTTGACAAATTCATTTTTGTGGATACTGGTGTGGCAAGATTGGTAGAGCGGCGCACTTTCCGATCATGAGATCCAGAGTTCGAACCCTGCCCACTGTCTTTGTCCTTCAGCAAGGCAATTTATCCACAATTGCTGCTCTCTACCCAGGGC